>CAUZXS010000783.1:0-65000 GCA_963585895.1 Sepioteuthis lessoniana | reverse complement strand
CCAACACTCCAACCAATGAACAAATATTTGTCAAACATTTCATCGTAACCAAATGCACCACAATTATAATTTTGATAAAAATATTTTAACAACGTTCTCTAAAAGAAATATACTCCCCACTGATTCTATTCAAAAATAAGAATTTATCGTATACACTAACAAATTTAAAATCGCCAACTTAGTTATTAACAAAATTTTTCGAGCTTTTGGTAAAAACAAAACGTTATAAATCAATCTAAATTACTTTAGGGGATTGTGTCTCTGAGAATAACACTATATACTTTGGATTAACCGCAACTACCCTATCGACTCAACTCACTACGCATCTATCTGATACCAGTTCAATAGCACAACATCTAAAAAAACATTCCAAAAACTGTGTTTCGGAAAATTCTTACCGAAAACATAACGATACTAAAAAAACAAAATAACAAGCAAAAATTACAGATTCTCGAGGTGCTCCATACCTAAATGAAAAAAAAAACTTAACTCAATGAAATCAAGTTCCAATCCAGTACTTATATACTTAAGTGTCTTTACCGACTGCTGCTTCGAACTTAAAAATAAACGCTACAACAACATACTGTAATACAATGGCCAAGGGATTTCGTTTTATGCCTTTGGGTTTAGTTAGGCTGAGAACATTTCGGCTCAGTGCATGGGTTAGCTAGGTGCAACAAGAACGCAGGTTTTCACGCGCGTGCGCTGGGCGGACGTGTCACTTGGAGATGTTAAAATAAAAATCCTAGATAGGGGGATGTGAATGACGTCATGAACCGGAAGCGAGCAGAGGATTTTGGAAGATTTGAAAAAGTCAGTTTGTTGAGTTGAGAACTAGACAGCGATCGAGAAAGGTCGATTTTCGGGGCTCGCAAAGGCCAGACGAATTTGCGCGCTACGGGCGCCGCACGAGATCGTGGGGGGAGGTGAAAAAGCCAGAATTGAAAGAATGTGTATATCTTTCCTTGTGTCGAAGAACCTTTAAACTCAAAGGTAATAAAAAGTTTCGTACCTGAACTAAGAAGTCGTAAGTGTTTTTCGTGTTTCGGGATTCCTACGTTCTATGTATATATGTTATGAACATTCTATGTATGTTTCACATATCCGTATCATGGGTATGGTACATTGATTTATTTGGTGCCAGAGCTAAGACATGTCGTTCATGGCATGGTTACGAACTGGGTTCCACGTGTATGAAAGAGATGATCAGAGAAACAGCTAAGATCATAGGATCTATTCCAAACGGCTTTTTCAGGCGATGGAAGGAGAGAGAGAAAACACAAGGCCCCCAGAAAAAAAAGAAACAAGAAAAAAGCTTAATACTGAAAACAAGAAGAAAGGAATTCGGCGCCCCAAGCAAGAAAAGAAAAGAAAAGAAGAAAAGCAGCTCAACCCCGAAAAAAATAAAAGGCAGGAAAAAAAGAAAAAGGCGCCGAACGGAAAATGAAGAAAAAAGTTTGCAACCAGCGAAGTCAAGAAAAAAGCCATGAAAAGAAAAGAAAAAGAAAAAGAAGGTATTTGCTCATTGTGACTGTCATTGATTAATTTTTGAATAGAATTTAAATAATTGTAAAAGAGGGAATTGGAAATATCTTTTTTAAAAAAGTCGTTGATAGCATAGAGAAACAGTGATTACTGCTATATTTGATTTTGTATCGCAGTGAGGGAGAAAAGAGAAAGAGTAAAAGGGAATTATGCAGGCTGTGGGAAGAAGGGAAAGAAAGATGACTTGGGAACAGATATACCGTGGTGAAAGTGATTGACGTTTTTATAGTAAACAATTTTTAGGAATGAAATTTTATAGTAAACAATATTTTCATAAAGGAATTTTATAATAAACGGTTTTTTTATGAATAAAATTTCATAGTAACTTGTCAATGATGTCTTAGCGGGTAATAATTGGAGATTAGAATCTTGATTCGAAAGCTTGGAGAATTTCGCACATCGGTAGTTTGTCCAAAATCGCGCATGTCTGTAGTTAAGACTTTTAGGACAGGTTTCGATATTTGTAAAGTTGGGATGATCGATTTTGGGCGCTAGTAGAATCAGGCCGGTTTTTTGTGGATGTTTGTTGATACTAACTATTGGGGACATGAATAATGTCTCGGATTTTTCTAGTCCGTATCAACTAAAAATTGTCTTGAATAATCTCGCCATAGGGGCAGAGTAACTAAGAGACAGATTTTTTTTGTGTGTCTGACGAGGCAGACGGATATTTTGTGAGTTCCCCACTGGAGTGGGGCTTTGAGGTTTTATTAGGGAAAATACTCGGAAACAGGGGTTTGGAGATGATTAAGATATGCGCGGAGTTTTGGCGATCTCATTGGATGTGTTCGGAAAATTCGCGGACTCGGATTTTTAATTGTTTTGAGGGATACATTTTGTTGGCTGAATTAATAAAAGTTTGGGTGGTTTAGGAAAGAACACCCGGGATATTTTTAGGCAAAAAAGAAAGAAGATAAGAAAGAAGGGAACTCGTAAGCTATTGATAGGAGTAAAAGATAGAGAATGAGCGACTGACCTGATAGTGAAAAAACTTTAAAAAATAACAAATGAAAAACTGAAAAAAAATATACACGCCGAAGTAGTGACTGTTAGAAAAAGATTTTTAAAAAAAGAAAAAAAAAGAGAAAGAAGAACCAGAAAATGTGGTTGAAAAAAGAAAAAAGAATGAAAAAAAAAATGAAGGACAATACGAACACTTGTATAATTCTAATAATTCTATAATAATTCTATTTTGTAAAAGGAAAGGCATGTAATATAATGGCCAAGGGATTTCGTTTTATGCCTTTGGGTTTAGTTTGGCTGAGAACCTTTCGGCTCAGTGCATGGGTTAGATAGGTGCAACATGAACACTGGTGTTCACGCGCACGCAAGCTGGACGGAGGTGTCATTCAGAGATGTCAATATAAAAATCCCAGATAGGGGGATGTGAATGACGTCATGAACCGGAAGCGTGCGGAGGATTTTGGAAGATTTGAGAAAGTCAGTAAGTTGAGTTGAGAACTAGACAGCGATCGATAAAGGTCGATTTTCGGGGCTCGCAAAGGCCAGACGAATTTGCGCGCTACGGGCGCCGCACGAGATCGTGGTGGGGGAGATGAAAAAGCCAGAATAGAAAGAATGTGTTTCTCTCTCCTTATGTCGAAGAACCTTTAAACTCAAAGGTAATAAAAAGTTTCATACCTGAACTAAGAAGTCGTAAGTGTTTTTCGTGTTTCGGGATTCCTACGTTCTATGTATATATGTTATGAACATTCTATGTATGTTTCACATATCCGTATCATGGGTATGGTACATTGATTTATTTGGTGCCAGAGCTAAGACATGTCGTTCATGGCATGGTTACGAACTGGGTTCCACGTGTATGAAAGAGATGATCAGAGAAACAGCTAAGATCATAGGATCTATTTCAAACGGCTTTTTCAGGCGATGGAAGGAGAGAGAGAAAACACAAGGCCCCCAGAAAAAAAAGAAACAAGAAAAAAGCTTAATACTGAAAACAAGAAAAAAAAAATTCGGCGCCCCAAGCAAGAAAAGAAAAGAAAAGAAGAAAAACAGCTTAACCCAGAAAAAAAAAGGCAGGAAAAAAAGAAAAAGGCGGCGAACGGAAAATGAAAAAAAAGATTGCAACCAGCGAAGTCAAGAAAACAGCCATACATGAAAAGGTCACATTGCTTTTGCATGATGATGGCCCAAGATATTGCAGAAAGTACTTGGGTAATAAGTAATTGTTGAGAGTTTCATTAACTAATTCCCGCCGGGTACCATAAAATCAATGCAGCAATTCGAAAAGACATACAAAAATGTGTAGACAAAAGATGTCTATATTGTTCAGTTGAATATGCATTAAAGAAGAAATACTGCTCAAATAAACACACACATATTGTCATCCACAGACAGACTGTTTCGTTCTATCAGAACTCTTCAGTGTGGCTAGACACGTAGGACGCTCGAAGCCATGATCGAAACCCATCCAACTTTACGTTAGAGTAAGTCTCAGACCAACAAACGTACCACGTTGGCTAAGGGAATTTTTAAGGTGTTATGTAGCAACAGCAGCAGCAGCAGCAGCATCCGTTTGTTTTACATTTTTATTCCCTATCGGCTACCAGAGTGCTCAATTCTTTCGAAGAGCTTTGCATTACGCGAGCGGCGGCTGAAAATTCCTTCGTCAGAGTGCTCCAGTCAGTATTACATTATGAGTACACAGTCTTATAGTAAAATCCATGAAATGCCCGTATAAGGCTGATATCCGTCTGCAATTTTCATAATGTTGCACTTACAGTCTAAAGTTATTTTAAATGAGGCTTCTTAAAATATCATTGAACGTCATTGGGCACATTATTATCCTTATTTGTACAGTCCTAATGTAAACATTTCTCTTCATAGTTGATGACCATTGTGGCAGAAAATCATTGAAAGTATAGCTTCTAGGTATTTCCTGTCAAACCGAAGGATTCCAGTATTTGACGAAGTTTAGCAATAAACCAACATTTTCATAAGGGAACAATGAGTATGGACAAATATAATTGAAAATAGCATGAAATAGCGAGGATATTTACATTATTTAGCTCTATTATCAAACAAAAAGCGTAAAATAAAGTAATCATGAGATCTGGAAACGAAAAAAAAATGGGGTCTCATAGACATCAATGTTTGCTTGCATAGACTTGAAAATTATATTTATTATGAATTATAATGTTTGGAAGATTATATCAAAAATTCTAAAATCAAATATGATTACTGCTTGTTCATTGAATCTGACGCTGGCTTCTCCAAAAGTAGACACTCTTATTCTTTTTCCTGGAAACTGTAAGAAGCTACAAGAGATACAATAAAAATGCTGGATAGGGACTGACAACTTAGATCTTATGAAGATCAATCTAAAAGTAATATCTTGTATTTTATTTTGTTTCGTCGGTAATTTAATGTTCGTAATAGTGTAAGTGGAATTCAAATTAGCTTACTAAAAAGTTACAATTCAGCACGTTGGTAACTACACACCGAGGACCCTCCGCCTCAAATATTGATGTTGGTGGTATGGCAGAAGAGGCTGATCCCCTCAATAATCCACATAATCTATGGCTTTTTTTACTAATAGAAGCTTGCATCTGATATGAAAGATGATCTGTGTTATTGAATTCTGCAATGCGTAAAAAAGTACCCATTGATATTCAGCGATACTTGCATAACGTTCATGTGAACGATACTGTGGATGTTGGTTCAGCTTGAAGACAAGCCTGATTGCGATGTGAGTAAGAAGTAATTCATTAGGTAGCAAAGAGTCCATATAATGAGAAATAACCCAATCATTTCAGTCATGTAAAACGGGCTTGTGTAAAATAGATTACGCAACCATCAGTCTTCTGACAATGATTAAAGATGTACATAGAAAATAATTTTTTTACGGAAACAAAATTCAGAGAAAAATATAATCAACAGAATCTAATGAAGGATAAAGTGAGATAAACAAAAGGAAAGAGAATGATAAGCTGGTTGGTTGGCTGATATATTCTAATGGCATGTCAAATCATCTTGGGTTATTTCATTCTTAAAGGTTAGGGAATAATATACGTTGTACGTCTATATCTATTTTTTGTAGTTAACAGTTATAATGATGTGTTTGCATCATTCGGGATTATGTTGAGAGGTTACTTTGAATGATGTTGTTCATATTTAGGTTAATAATTTTTAGCATGGTTTTATTTCTCTCAAAAAGTAGAAAATATAATGGAAAGAAAACGATAATTAAAAAGAATATCATAAAAACCAACGAAAGAGAGAAAAATGAGACAAACAGTGTGATAAGAAAATTAAGATATAAACTAAAAAGGCAAAAAACATGGAAGCAATGAGCGAAGGAATTTTTTAGAATATAATCAATATACTGAGGGTAGTGTAAGAAAAAAATAATGTATTAGATTTACCAAATGAAAGACGCTGTTAGAAAGAAAGAATGAAAAAGGTTTGGATTGGTTTGATTAGGTCAATATCATTTCAATCAACGACATTGGGACTCCTCCCAAGGTCGGAAGAGACGGTAGGTTTAGAAGTATACATTTGGAAAAAAAGACGCTTACAATGAAGAAATGAATAGAAAAAGAAGATAGGAAATGAACAGATATTGTTACATTATTAATTAGGGGAATCTATATTGTCATGTATTGTAGCATTCGAATTAAATTGTAAACGTTAGAACGGCTGTAAAGATGCCATGAATCAATTCCTTTTAATTGACAGATACTGACCTTTACGGTAGTTTAAGGCGTTGCTGCCATTGGAAGACTATGAAGTCAGGTGACTAAAATTGTATAAATTAGAAATTAGATTTTACCTTTAAGTTAGTTAGCCGAGAGCAGTCGATTTGATAAGACGTAATTTTCCATCTGTGGTCCAGCGTTCTTGACTCGGTCAGTAATCTAGATGAAATTAATTAAATAATCTTCACAAACGAGAAGAGAAAGCCTTGGATTTGTAATACTAGCCAGCAAAGTGAACACAGCGCCCAATAAAGAAAATAGAACAACACTGGGAGTGAAGAAGAACAAGATGGCTAATCCTGGATGAAGCCGGTATATAACAATATTAAGGAAGAAATCTTAGACAATACGATAGATAGATAGATATGAATAGACTGGGATACATAGATAGATATGAAGAGACTGGTTGATAAATATTAAGAGACTGAGATAGATAGATAGATAGATAGATAGATATGAATAGACTGGGATACATAGATAGATATGAAGAGACTGGTTGATAAATATTAAGAGACTGAGATAGATAGATAGATAGATAGATAGATAGATGTTTGACTGTCCCATATTTATTACTCAGTTTCTTTTTTCAATTTCGCTATATTTTACAAAGAATCATACATATTCAAAAAGACTCTTAACAAAAAATATTACGTGAATATATGAGGAAGAATGATTATGGAGAAAGCCACAAAGAACTATGGCCTCCGAAAGGAAATTCTGTGAAAAATTGACTGGCCTCTGCTGGTGTAGATTTTTTTAAGAACTTTCTTGGGAGAGTCCATAGCCAATGATGTTGCGCAGGGGAAAACTTCATCTATTCAACGCTGTACGTCTTATAAATAGGTGGCATTCATTTTTGAGCGTCACTCATATCTAAAAGAGTATTGCATATCTTAAAAAGACGTGACTGGTAAGTTTTTGCCCCAGTGATCCACTGGAAAGGCACATCTGAAAGTTGAAATATTAATTTTCTCGTATGAGTAGTATCTAAAACCAGGTCAATGAAAAGTTTATTAACTGACCTAGATACTCTCATTAAATGTGACCAAATGGGGTTGATTTTTCAATATAGTCACCTTTGAGATGCTCATGCTTATTCTATTGATGTTCCTGTGCTTAGATCTCATCGGGAAAAATCATTAATTGCAGATAGGTTGTCATCATATTAACTTTTCAGGTGATTAACTTGGCAATCCATGTTTGCATATCAGAATAAAGCGATAGAGATTCTCATTGATAACAAAGAAATGTATAACTCGAAATTAACTCTGTGTTGAATACAGCTTGGAGAGCTTTCAGCGTCATCAGAGACACAGCAAAAGACATTTGAATGTGAATGATACGTCCCAGACTTGAAAGTGAGCTCAAATAAATGTAGGTTCCATTCGTTGGAGGGGGTAGACTTACTCCCAGATGGCAAGAATTGACGACGAAAACCTTGCAACCTGGTAAAGAACTGAAATCTCAAAGATAAGTGACAATTTCGTTTTTACTCGGGTTTAGAATTAGCAGTCAATTGAAATATCTTTTTGTTTAATCAACTGCTATCCAGCGCTCCCAGATGACATCTGAAAATAGATGTGCTACGACTGTTTACTAGCCTTTCAAATCATTTTCTTCAAACCACGAAGTGAACACTGAACACTGAAAATACATTGATAAATTTGACAGATTTCAATGACTAATGAATATATTTTGTACCTATCCTTTTTTAAAACTATATTTTTCCGAAAGTAACAAAACATTTCAAAAAATATGAAAGCAGCTCAATTGACTGGAGTTGTAAAATACACCGACTTTCTCTCTTGAGAGGGGTAAGACCGCCGCAAAGAGTGTTCTAGATATGACACGAAACAATCTAACAGTGAGGCTCCAGTAATGATAGAGCTTTTGGGAATGTGGATTTCCTCTTTGTTGCCGTTGTACCTAAATCCACTCTGGCACAGAATTGTAACACCTGACAGGACCCTATTTAAGGGTCAAGTAGAACTGTTTGACATTTTAACTGCGTGTAAACAAATGACTAATGCCGAATTGAATTATTAGGGATAGAAATCTTTAATCATTCAACTGTGTAAATAAATATCACTCATGTTTAGCTGAATTGCTACTGATATATAGCAATACTTGGTACCATTTAACTGTGTGCAAGCGAATGAGTATTGCTGAAAGGATTATTAGAGTAAAAAAGCACTATTAAACTGTGTGCCTAAATTATATTATTGATATTACATAGCATTACATGGAATTATTTGACTGTAAAATAGTCAAAAGAAATATTTTGGAACTGTGCGCACAAAAGGATCTAGGTTCGTTCAAAATGTTACCCGCTAAACGTGTTGAGAAATCATATATTTAATGTATATGTATAAATAGGACTTCGCATTATATAACCTACAATTGTTGATATGCCATAAGAACCAACGAAACGAAACCAAACGAATGTGAAAAACTGATATTTTTTCAATGACACGTAAACACGTCTACGTTTATTTTTTTGCTTTGAGGTTGGGGAATCGTGTTCATTATACGTTCTTATAAATTCGATGTTTCTTAAAATTAGCCCGTGGTCCTACTGAACACGACTAATTCTTAATATATACTTCTTCCATGGATGGAGCTTTAACGAGAACTAACACTTCGGGTCAGAGTTGGTCTGAAACAAATGGCAATGAATATCTATTCAACACTCTCAATATCTTCAGAACTGGAGCCTCATCATCAAAATAAGTTCTGCGTCATACACTCAACACCTCTTTTGGGAATTTTAATCTTATGCAAAGGATACTGACAGCTTATTCTAAGCCCTTCCGACTGGGTATAGTTTGAAAGATCGAAGACCCAGGAAGAAAGTTCAGTTTCGACTAATTTAGAAGATACTCCAACGTAGATGTAGAGATCGTACGAATAACAGTATTCCTTGAGATCTTAAATATACCGTTCTGTTGTACGCTTCCAATCGCACCTAACAGACTCTTTATAACTGAATGGCAACACTTTACGTTAATCATTTAAACCGACCTCCAATTTAATAAAAAAAGGCTTTGCGCGTATGTTAAGTCAGCCTTGAAGCTTTTTGATAGTCTAAAATCAGTGCAAGTGGATGTAACCGAATCGATTTTGTTACAACAGTCAAGTCGTTCGTGTACAATATATTACCATGAATATCTATCGGTAGATTTATACATCTGTTTTTCAGGTAGACAACGTCACACTTCGATAAAATTTTCCTCTTTGATGTTTACATTTATTGATTTATTGATTTTAACAGTATGCCAATATGGAGTTATTCAATGTTTAGAGGTAAGGTGTTTGCGTATATTGCACGTTTATTTTTATATTTTGTTTAGCTTGGTTTGGTTTTATGGTATATCAACCATTGTTGGTTATTTAATGCCAAATCCTGTTTTTAGATATATATTAGATATATGATTTGTAAACACATTCTGCAGATACACACAGCTAAATTATCTAACTGATCTTTTTTGAACAATTCAATTTAACAAAAGTCAACAAAGTTAAATAGTTCAAAGTATTTCTATGTTTTACTAACAATTAAATTTAGCATCAGTTGTTTGTTTATATACAGTTAAATGAACAAACAGTTCTGTTTCTTACAATTAAATTTTGAATGCTACATTTGTTTGGGAGCGATGGCAATAAAAGGGCACTCTGCATTCCCCAATGTTCCATTATTATTGGAACCTCACCACCAGATTGGGGGGGGGGTCTTACCCCTCTGCTGAGACGCAGTCAGTTTATTCTACAGCCCCAACCGCCTGGGCTTTTATATTTTGTGTGTACATTTTTAAGACTTTTTACACAGTTATATGCAACCAATAATTCAGTAGGTTGGGGAGGTGGAATATATCAATGGCTTCTTTGTAGCGAAATAAAACCACCCTTCAAAGAGTGTCCTACATATAACATTAAACAATCTGATGATGAAGTTTTGGAGCTTTGGGTAATGTGCAATACCTCCTCATTGCCATTGCTCCCTGATCCACTTTAACCTGGAGTGGTAGGACGATGTATTTATAAAAAAAGTATACCACCATCATTAGCATCATGTAACGCTGCAAGCATTGATATCCCTGTCCCTCCGTTGTCACCAGTTTCAATCGTCTATCGCTCCCGGGAAATATTCCACTCTAATCCTGTATTGGCACAAGGCTGTTATCTATAGGTTCTAGCTGGTCGTCCTGCCTTTGATCGTCCATCTGAAGGGGTCCACAGGAGTACATCGCTTATAAGTTCGTCCTTACATCACCAGCAGTTTCCCCCATGTCTGCTTCGTCTAACTTGGATATTTACCCAAAATCTTCGCTTGAGTAGCGTGTGATTCAAGGACTATACCTAAGCTGAATTAAAATTGTTTTAATCTCTAGACCAGTTGCCCTACAGAGGTTTAATGGCCAATTTTACCGAAATATTTACCCATAGATGGAAAGAGAATAGTTGGTTTCATAACTCGAAATGGGGTATTAGCGTTATGAAAAATGCAAACAGCCTCATCTATGATTGTAACTCGGACTACCGCGTCTATTTACTGCGACAATAAACAATGATCCCCCATTGAATATATATGACACTATAGCAATCAACTGCTTTTTAGATAATATTGGTAAGACAGCATAGCATACCAAACTTTGTTGAAATGATAGAATGTGGTGAATCTGACAAAATGATAGAAATATGTGGAAAGTTCGATAAATCAAACACTTAAAACGAATTAGAAACGTGATATTTCGTTCTTTTAATTCTAAGATTTTTTTCAATATGAAACCGTTATAACTCAGAAAACAGTTACAGTTTGAAAAAGTACTTAGAAATGAAAGAACAAAATATAACACCACTAAATCGGTTTTAAGTGTTTGATTTATCCAACTTTCCACATATTTCTATCATACCAAACTTTGTATGATATTCATTAATTATTGGTTAATATAAAAGAAATATTAAAGGTAATGTGACTTAGACATTTATGTTAAATCAGCTTACAACTGTAGATGTTATGTCTTGGTTTTCTTACATGGTATTTTCTTATAGATTTTTTTTTTAAAGTTTATTTAGTGAGGACATGTTATCCTGCACCCAGCAAAGCTAGACTACTCAGTCTATCCTGAAATATTTTACCCAAAGCTGAGTGCAAAATAAGACTTCATTCTTTTGTTGTGAATGAAAACACCCTTGGGTGAAATCTGACCTTTGCTTGCCGATTCCATTAACCACAAAGCAAACTATTTTGCAATCATCAGATCAATTCAGTTTATATATATATATATATATATATATATATATATATATATATATATATATATATATATATATCATCATGTCGTGCTGGTAGCACGGATATCCCTGACCCTCTCTCGCCACTTTTCCCTATCGTTCATTGCCTCAGGCAGGTCTTCAGGACAACATCCTGTATCCTCACATAGTTGCTGAATGTATGTTCGTGCTGGTCGTCCTGCTTTTGCACGGCCATGTGTGGGAGTCCATAAGAGTACATCACTTATGAGTTCGTCCCTGCTTCTCCAGGAGTGTCCTGCATGTCTGGTTCGTCTAACTTGAATAGTTTTCGTGATAGGAAGCAGGTGGCCGTACAGTTGGTGTCTTGTGGGGTGTTGCCGCCAGGACTTGTTCAAGTTTGCACGCAGCATTCTTGCCTAATTGCCGTCTAGCTTCTTCTCCAGCCGTTTTGTTAGAGTCCATGTAGTGCATCCATACAGCAGTATCGATGTGACCGCTGCCTGGAAGAAACTGCGTTTCATTTTATCGGTTAGGTCTGATTTCCATATAATCGATAGCCTATTGATAGCTGTCCATGCTTTCGTTAACCTCCTGTCGATATGCTTTTCGGTTGATGCGACGCTGCTTCCTAGGTAAGTGAATTTGTCTACTAGTTTACGAGGGGTTCCGTCTAGAGTGGAGATGTCCCCCGTTTGATTATAGCACATATATTCCGTTCTGTGTGCATTGACATAGAGGCCTATGCCTGCGGCTGCTGGTTCCAAACTATGTAATAGTGTTTCGGCTTGGTCGGGTGTATTTGCCAGTATCGCTATGTCATCGGCGTAGTCGGCATCGGTAATTATTTTTGCGGGGTACCTTCCGCTTCTTTTCTTTGTCAGCTCGAAGCGGTTCTCTCTGATTTTGTCAATCGATGTTCTAAGTACGTAGTCTAGACAAATGATAAAGAGGTATGGGGCTAGCGTGTCCCCTTGTAGTACTCCTGCTACAATATCGAAGTATTCTGTGTCTCCATCTGTTGATCGTATGTTTACTTTGGTGTTTCTATAGAGAATCGTTATTGCCGCTACAGTTTCTTTAGGTATGCCGTACGCTAGTAGGATTTGTTCCACCTTTCCTCTGTGAATAGAATCGAAGGCCTTCGTAAAGTCGACAAATATTAAGGTCGCTTGTAGGTTTTTTGCCCGTACACCTTCAAGGATTCTACGGATGGTAAATATTTGTGAGGTCGTGGATCTATTTCTTCGGAAGCTACTTTGGTTTTTCCTAAGTATGTTGTCGATTTTGGGTTCTATGCGGTTTCGTAGTAGGGCATTGTAGATTTTGGCTGCTATGGATGTAAGTGTTATGCCTCGGTAGTTTTTGGCTAATCCGAGGTCACCATTTTTAGGGAAGGGGAGGATGCGTCCCTTCATCCATTTCTCTATCGGATTTTGATTATAGACTGCGTTGCAGTGTCGGAGCAGTATGTCGTCTGGCCTTCCATACTTCTGGGGGAATCTCGTCCAGCCCTGCAGTTTTCCTATTTTTAATTTTTCTGAGAACCGAGTCGAGTTCTTCTTGTGTGAACGGTCTTAGTTTAATGTCTGATTGTTTACTTATTATTCTGGTGATTGGTTCATGTGTTATTTTCGGTGGGTTTCCTAGTAGGTTTTCGAAGTGCTGTTTCCACAGTTTTATTCTTTCTTGTTGGTTTACAGCTTTCAGTTTTGCTTTGGCTGTGTTCTTTCTTCTACTCACTTCGTTTATTGTTTGCCAGGCTATTCTAGATTGTCTATCTTCCACCGAGTCTCTAATCTTATCTATCTGATTTTGAATGTCTTCTGTCTGTTCCTTTATATATGTACCTGCTAATTGATATTGTACCGTTTTTAGTTTTCGGGCATTTGTGTTTGTTGGATTTTTTCCATAGTTTTTGCAGGCTATTTTCACTAGTGCACGTTTTTCTCTTACCGCTAAAGTTTCCCATGGGTTTCTTTATTTAGTTTTGATTTTTGTTGGAATACATTTCTCTGCTGCCTCGAAGTGTGCATTGACAAAATTTTCATATTCGTCATTTGGTGTACTTTTTTCCGTCTTCTCTTGTAGTTTTTCGAATCTGTTTCTTAATGCTAATACGTATTTATCTCTTATATCTCTGCTGTTCAAAAGGTCCCAGTCATAGTGTTTGGTGGTCGCTGTTCGTTTGGCGTTTTTTCGTAGGCTTAGCCGTATATATATATATATATATATATATAATTTTCCTGTGCCTGTGCGGCAGAATCTAAGGCTGGCGTATTAGTCAGCCGGATTTCGATCACAGCTTCGAGAATCTCGCGTGTCAAGCCACACTGAAGAGGTGTGATACAATGAAACAGTCCGCAATGGATTACCATATATATATATATATATATATAAGTATGTATCCCTCCGCACAACCTGAATTAAACCCAAGGTCAATTTTTCAAGCGAAGTTTAACAGGTTTGAATTTAGAGTTTTCCTACTCCTAGACCGGTTGCCCAACCAAGATTAACGATCCCAGTCTGCCTTACAAATTACCCATAGCTGGATGGAGAATAGTTGGCTTCATAACTTTCCCCAGCTGTATTAGTGCTATGTGAAATGCAAACAAACTGGTCCATGATTTGATCTCAGGTCGCCGCTTTCATTTCTAACGACGTTGATCATTACGCTACGAACGCCTCTATTTAAAGAATATATAAATGGATGCTATTGGTCTATTTGTAGTTTCAGCGTAAAACTAAAAAAAAGTGTACCGAGTTGAAATTAAATTTCACATTCCTCAATGAAGTTTTATTTTCAGACATAACAAGTCTCTTTAAACAGTCTCTATTTTCATTTTGTTATGTTTTTTTTGTTTTGTCTTGGCTGTTTTGTCTTTCTTTCTTTTTTAAAGAAATTCATTTTTTTAATACCTGTGTTGTTTTATTTTTTAATTTGTAGTCAACCAAGATTTCCTAGTTTTTATGACTACAGAAAATTTTATCATCTACAATGAACGGCAAAAAAAAAAATACGCTTCTCGTAGATTTCCAGTTCAACAATTAAACTTCTATCGACCAATTCAATACAAATAAAATATGTCGGTAAATCTCGACTTTATTCCAAATTTATCGCTCGGTTGCGGTTGACGTAGAGAAATAAGTCGAAGAAAATCATACAGAAATTTATTTTAGAAGAAAATCTAATTTTGTTTTCTTTCTTTTTTTAAAATCTAGGATGGATAAAATCGTCAGACAAATGATCATTTACACTTTTTTTTACCTCGGCATCTAATATTTATTTTTTGAAACAGTCCAATTATTATTATTATTATTATTATTATTATTATTCCTTTGAGAGCTTTTCACCATCATTAGATGATAGTTTTTCACGAGTCTTTTCGTGACAGCAAATGTCCTCGAGATTCCAGGACTCTTCTCAGCATTTTAGCCAATTTTGATTATGCACTATTCAAGATGACCTCTACTTGACTTATTTCCAAATTTTACAGTCCCTTTACCAACCATTTGAGGATTGTTCCAAGCGCATCAACCACAATGCATATCACAGTCACCTTCATGTTCCATAGTTTTTTTCTATTTCTCTAGCAAGGTCAAGGTACTTATCTCTCTTTACGCTTTCTTTTGTTAATTTATTTATGATTATATACCCTTTTAGAATTTTTCTCATCAGCGTCAGCTGATGATTTTTCACAGGGGTTTGAGTTACAGCAAGTCTCCTCAAGTCTCCAGGACACTTCTCAGTATTTTGGCCGTCTTCAATAATTCTGTCGTTTGGATGGTATCCACTCGTCCGACAACTCCCAAATCCTCCAGGCCTTTTAATAATCCTTTAGTTAGTTAGCCAAAAGCACCAATCACAATTGGCACAATCCTCACTTTCATGTTCCATAGTTTTTTCAATTCTCTATCAAGGTCAAGGTATTTATCCTTCTTTTCCCATTCTTTCAGTTTTATTCTGTGGTCCGCCGGGACTGCAAAATCGACAATTTTGCAAATTCTCTTTTTTGTAGCACTATATGGGTGGCTTGAGCAGACGACTCCTTTGTCTGTTTCGGCGCGAAACCAGACAAAGTATTTTTGGACGTGAAATCTCGCCGTATCCGAAAGTGGTAAGGGGATGCGAAAGAGAGTTGGCTAGACAAAGGAGCTGGCAGGCAGTTGGCGACGGGACAGCAGAGAGGGAGTGAGCAGAAGAGTTGGCGTGGAACCACGGACCGATGCGGTCGACTCCGGAGACAGTAGGAGACAAGATAGGGGCCAGCGAAGAAGATTGAGTCAAAAGATGTCGGCATTCCAGTGCTTGTGGAATTTTCGCAAGTAACCCACGATAGCGTTAGTCCACACATGCATGTTGTGTTGCATAATCCTCCTTCTGCTCTTGGTTAACCCCAAGCTTTGTTCGTGTTTGTTTGTCCTTTTATTTTCTCCTATACCCCCGATCGTATTCTTGTGGTGGCAAGAAATGTGCGTTACCCCCCTCGAACCACTAGTTGATCACCGGCCGGCCAAGAAGTGGAATGGTTAGAAGACTGATCTAATGTGGTGGGGGTGAGGGCGTAACGTTACATTTTTGTTAATTAGTAAAAGGTCTGGTATTCTAGGCTAGAGTTTTTCATATCAGTGTTAGCTGATGGTCTTTCACTGGAGTTTGAATGTCAGCAAGTCTCTTCAAATCGCCAGGACTCTTCTTGGTATTCTGGTCGATCTCAAAAATGTTGTAGTTTGGAAGGTCTCTATTCGTCCTGCTTTCTTCTAATGGCAGCACAAAACAAGGTCATCAGGACCAATCATATCAAAAGGAGAATAGATAAGACGCAACAAAGCAGCAGATGAAAGTTTCGCGAATGTTTGTCGGTTAAAACTTCCATAGAGTTGTTGTTCTTCCCATTTTTTGTTTTCTGGTTATTTCCGTTCTGTTGATCTTCGTGTTGTTTGTTTTGTTTCTGGTAGCTGTAATCAGTTTACACTACTCTTTTCTATAGTGTCTTCGAGTTGTTGTATCGATGCATCAACGGTATCTTCAATACTAGTAGGTCCTCTTTCTCCTCGTTTTCTTGGCATATGTAGTCTGTTTACATCATCTCTGGGATATAATGCCTTATGTATGGTCATTAGTTTTCTTGTTCTCTGGTCCATTTGTTTAAGTTCTGTTCTGGGCAACTTCAATAATGATCCTAAGTATCTTACGAGGAGATCAGTCCAGGTATTTATTCTTTTAACAAGGTTCCTGCTATATAGCTTTGTCTCGAGGAGCTTTCTCGTTCTCCTAAGGTAGTATTTTTTTTCTTTCATGTGTTCTTGTTTGATGGTGTCAGCTTCCAATATTCCCAAGTATTTTTCGGTTTTTTCCCCTGAGGGCTCTAAATTTTTCTTGGTTTCTTAGGTCTATCCCTTCCATCGCGTGTGCTTTCCACTTTTCATTATTAACTTGTTGCATTTCCAATTCCGTTCCTCTGTCCTGGTTGTATTTTTCACAGTCTGTATTAGGGTTTCCAGTTCTCTTTCGAGGCCAGTTTTTACACAACTGGTAGAGAGGAGCCTGAATGGCAACAATTCCTCTCAGGTTTCCAGGATGCTAGTCGATCTCAGCAATGCTAGATAGTTTTGTACTGGGTTTAGTTGTTGGTAGCGTGGGGAAGTTGTTGTTGGTCACCTCGCTAAGGTTTAAGGGTAAATAAAGGTAGAATAATGAAGAAGTAAGATGGTGATTGTCGAAAGGTGTTTTTATGGATAGTTTTTATTTGCAGCATGGAATATTGGTTTTGCTTTTGGTGCTGCAAGACTCGTGAAGGGTTGTGAGTAATGAGACGAAACTGAGTTATAAGATGTTGAGAAGGTTGAGATGGCAGCGTGTGTCGTCGGACCTGTGAGGGATTGTGTACGTTGTATTTTGACGAAAGCCATGTTGCAGTTGTAGGAATTGAACTTTGGATGTCACCGTGAGTTTCGTGTCTGGTATTTGGGGAGAGTATGTGTTATCTCCATTAAGGTGGCCCAGAGGTGAATTGAGAGCTAGCGTGTTGAGAGCGGGATTATACGTCAGATCGACATAGCCAATTTTGGGGTGACATAAAGTTGTGCCTGTGCGAGGCATGTTGAATGCATCTAATTTATATTCAACTGGGATTCCTTGTAAGGAATCCATAAATTAGATGGGTTCCCTCGTGTATCCATGTTGCTGCTGCTGCTATTCTAGAGCCGCAGTGAGGCGTTAGCACTGAGCGTCATTGTTCAGCTGAAAAAGCATCGCTATTGAAGAAAGGCCAGTGTGACGTCTCCACTAGTCGGCGTTCTCCAGCCAAAGAGAGTGTGTTTAGCAGCTTACTGGATTTGCAGGCCGGAAAAGAAGATCCGGGCTGAATAGGATAGGTCATCCTGATTGGGTGAAATTAAGTGTCGAATTAAATTGCGCGCCAAACCAAAATACGAATTTTCCCTTCCACTACAGTTTCGATTCCTTCACTGATTTTCAATTTCTCAAAGACCTTCTGGTATTTAAGGACTGCTTGCAGCTTGGTATTATAATGACTTTCTTGTTTCAAAATTATTTTCCTTTCTCTGACAAGACACAAGGATTTGTTTATCATTCATTTTCTTTTATTTTCATTTTGTGGTTGGCTGAAGCAGCAAAACTCAGAATACTGCAAACTCTCTCTCTCTCTCTCTCTCACACTCTCTCTCTCTCTCTCTCTCTCTCTCTCTCTCTCTCTCTCTTGTTATAAAGTGCTACGTCTGGATCTTCGAGCCGGGATTAAGTGATCCATCTGTATCTCAAAATACCAGAGAATTTTAAGTTTTCATTCTCTAGGATGGATTCTGGTTTGTACATATACCATTAAATACATTGGTCAGATTCCAATCTCTTGCACAATTACCAGTGGATAACTTTTCTCCAGACATTGGCTTGTACAACTTTTGTGTTTGTTTGCTACATATGCTGATTATATGATGAACTTATGATTTTGGCTTACGTATAATAGCTCCTCCTGATGTTGTGTTGTACTGCTCTTAGAAAAGATTTTTTTCATTTGGGGCTTCTCTTTAGTAGCCATGTCCAGGCTTTCTCATGTACAATTTTGTTTATCGCTTAAAATCTTTGTACATTTGTTTTTCTTTCGATTTCTGCTTCCTAGTTTTTTTCTAGTTTTTCATGGTTTTCTGTTTAGACTTTTTTGTGTTGCCATTGCTGTTACTGGCTCCACTGATTAATCTTTTTTTGTCTTTCTAATGTTGTCCTCGAATCCTTGTATTGATGTGTCAGTGTAATGGCGAGTCCTCTTCCTCCTTTTCTTGAAACATATAATGTTGATGAAATTTCTTGAATGAAAGGGTTTTTATTATCATTATTATTATTATTAGTTAAAGCTTTTCACATCAGTGTTAGCTGATGGTTTTTCACTGGAGTTTGAGTGACAGCAATTCTCCTCAAGTCTCCAGGACTCGTCTCATGATTCTGGCCGTTCTCAGCAATGCTGTCATTTGGATAGTCTCTACCCATCCGCCAACTCCCAAGTCTTCCAGGTCTTTTAAAAATCCTCTAGTTATTGTGCCAAAAGTACCAATCACAATTGGCACAATTGTCACTTTCATGTTCCACAGCTTTTTCAATTCTCTTGGAAGGTCGAGGTACGTATCCTTCTTTGCACATTCCTTCAGATTTATTCTGTGGTCCGCCGGGATAGCAAAGTCAACAATTTTGTAAATTCTCTTCTTTTTGTTGATTATTATAAGGTCTTGTCTTCTGGCCGGGTTTAGGTGAGACGTTTGTATGTTGAAGACCCATAGGAGTTTATGTGTGTCATTTTCTTGGACAGGTGCTGGGTTGTACGTATACCATTTGTTCATATGGTCAAATTTAAATTCCTTGCACATTTCCCAGTGGATCACCTTGCCAACACAGTCGTGTCTCGCCTTATAATCCTTCTGTGCTAATTTGCTGCATTCGCTAATAATGTGATTGATCGTTTCGTTTCTGTCACCGCATAGCCTACATTTACTGTTTTGTTGCGTCTTATCTATTCTCACTTTGATATGATTCGTTCTTATGGCGTTGTCCTGTGCTGCTATTAGGAGGGATTCCGTTTCTCTCTTAAGTTTTCCTTTTCTTAGCCAGGTCCAGGTTTTCTGGTGTGAGATGTTGTTTACTAGTCGTTTAAAGCGGCCATAGGGTTGGGAGGGTTTCCCATTTATTTTTTTGTTTCCTAGTTGTTGTCATACTGTCGTCCATCGTTTTGCCTGTATCGTTTCTGATGGATGTAATCAATCTTCGTTCGTGTTTTTCTTTGTAGTCTTGGAGCCGTTGTAATGATGTGTCTACGTTGTCTTCGATGCTGGCAAGTCCTCTTTCTCCCTCTTTTCAAGATACATATAGTCTGTCAACGTCGTCTCTGGGATGTAATGCCTTATGCATAGTCATTAGTTTTCTTTTTCTTTTATCCATTTGTTTAAGTTCATCTCTGGTCAACTTGAGAAAGAGTCCCGAATATCTAACGAGGGGCACAGCCCAAGTGTTTATTCCTTTGATGAGGTTTCTGCTGGAGAGTTTTGTCTCGGGTAGCTTCCTAGTTCTCCTGAGATATTATTCTTTAATTTTGTTTTTCATTTCCACTTTTTTGATGGTGTCAGCCTCCAAGATACCCAAGTATTTGTAGGTTTCATTTTCTCCGAGCGTTCTAATTTTGTCGTTATTTGGTAGTTCCATTCTGACAATCATATGTCGTTTGCCACTTTTCATGACGAGCATGGCACATACTCCTTGAAGGTTTTTCATGCCATCGGTAGCTGATGATCTTCCTGTGGGGTTTGAATGACAGCAAGTCTCTTTAATTCTCCAGGACTCTTCTCAGTATTCTGGACGATCTTAATAATGCTGTTGTTTTAATGGTTTCATCTCGTGCTCTTATTTCAAAATCCTTCGGTCCCTTTACAAAATTTTTGGTCCCTGTAACAAGTGCACCAATCACAATTTGTATGGACGTCACCTTCATGTTCCATAGTTTCTTAAGCTCTCAGATAAGGTCCTGATATTTATTCATTTTCACCTTCTTATAATTTTACACTCTGCTCTGCCAGGATGACAAAGTCCACTATTTGGCAGGTTCTCTTTTTTATTGACTATCAAGAGGCCTGGTCGTCTGGCCAAGATTAGGTGATCCATTTGTATATCAAAATGCCAGTGAAGTTTGTTGTCTCATTCTCTAGGACGGATTCTGGCTTGTGCACATAACATGTGTTTTAGTGATCGAATTTAAATTTCTTGTACAATTCCCAGTGGATAACCTTCCTCATCTAGTCGCGTCTACTCTAAAATTTTGTGCTAATTTGCTGCATGTGCTTATTATATGATTGATCGTTTTGTCTCTATAACCACATAACCTCCCTTGGCTATTTTGATGCGTTTTACCTATTTTTGTTTTGATATAACTAGTCCTTACGGCGTTGGTTTGTGCTGATTGTTGAAGAGATTTAATTTTTCTTTTAATGTTTCCTTTTCTTAGCCACATTCACATTTTCTTGTGTAAGATATCACTTTTTAGTCGCTTAAAACATCCACAGATTTGTTTTTCTTCCCATTTTTTTTTCTAATTATTTTTGTTCTATCGATCTTCGCGTTGTCTGTATTGCTTCTGGTGGCTGTAATCAGTATTCCTCCGTATTATTTATGTAGTCTTCGAGTCGTGATATCGATTCATCAATGGTATCTTTAATGCAGGCAAATTCTCTTTCTCCTTATTTTCCAGACACAGATAGTCTGTCTAAATCATCTCAGGGATATAAGGCATTATGCATCGTCTTGTTCGCTGGTTCATTTGTTGTAGTTCCCCCCTCACCCACTTCAAGAATGCTTCCGAGTATCTTACGAGGGGGACAGCCTAGATGTTTATTCTTTCCATGAGATTTATGCTCCATACATTGGTTTCGAGTAGTTTTCTCGTTCTCCGAAGATACTCTTTTTTAATTTTTAAGTTCGTCTCCACTTCTTTGGTGGTCTTCTCTTCCAGTATGCCGAAGTATCTGTAAGTTTCCTTTTCTCCGAGCACTCTGTATGGTGTATTAGGGTTTCCAATTGGCAAACACTTTGATATCGTCGATGAACATTAGGGGAATGGTCTTTTCTTGCAATTTAGTCTCGATCCGAGAGGGCATTTCTTGAGTGTGTGATTGACTGGCCTCATCGCTATCACAAGTAGTAATGGTGATACCACATTTCCCTGGAATATACCTCTCCGGATTTTCATCTCAGCTAAGCTGTTTCCTTCCGCTATCAATTACATTCTCCAGGTTTTCATGTTTTTCTCGGTAAATTTTATGACTTTGTCTGATATCTTGTACATTTATCATCCAGCTTTGCAGGACATATCGTATCCTTTTTTTTTTTTTTTTGCTGTCAATCAATTCAATAGCTAGATTTTTCCGTCTCGTTTTGCTCTTGGTGAGGATGAATAAATCAATGTATAGTTGTTCTCCTGTTTCTGTCGTTCCCTTGCGGTATTCTTTCTGTTCTTAGGGGAACAGTCTGCAGCTTATTAGCAAATAGTAAATCTCATCTATTATCTGTGCTGTTCGTATTTTCCTATCGTCGGTAAGCACATTATGGACCTGTAGTTGTGTTGTATTTTGACCTTCAACCCGGGCAAATGTGCCATTCCAAAGTGATGCACCGGTAGGAAGTGACACATCCCAATGGCCAGTAACCGAAAGAAATCGCGTATGCGGGATTTGGCTGATGAAATGGGACAAGGCAAAAAAAAAAACCATGTTGCACTCATAGACTGATGCACCGGAAGAGAGTGACCTGTGAACTGCATGACAGTTATTTCCGCTGGATGACAATCAAACATGCCATTCCAAGGATTGAGTGGGCCATTGAGTGGACGTTGAACTATTATATAACTCAGTCAAGACAAGAAGTCAGACAGTTGGAGTTAGAGACGAGGTGTGGTAGGGAAAGCCACGCCAGGCCGAAGGGGCCCTCGGGGCCCCCGATGATTTGGGGTCCAGAGAAGTTGCTGATAAGATGCAGTAAAGAAAGCCGCCACCCAGCAGATTGGGCCCCTGGGCCTCTGGTTGAGCAGCCCTGGATAACGAAAAAGACACAACGCTGACGGCCATAAGAGTGGGGGTCATTATGTTGCAGTTCTGTTCGGTCTCCAGCTCCCTCTCACACGCAAACCTTGAGTAACCCTTTTCGAAACCTAGCAAATAAAGTGAGAGGTATATTTTTATAAAGAAGTCTTCGCTCATCGTTTATTATTGCGTCAGAATGCATGAGCATGTATACGTATTATGTGTTTGTATAGTTAATCATGGTCATGGCTATTGAGTGGCTATACAACAGTTGTTATGGTGGTTCTTTGGGGGGGGGGGCTTTTGGATCACGGTGTTCTTTCATTTTGTCATCAATTCCGATTTGTTGTTTTCTTGTAAGCATCGATTCACTTTGATAGCCAGTCTTTCGTGGGTGGAATTGAATTTCTTTAACCAGTATCAACGTATGCCATCGTGGCCTAGCGTTTTTCACTTTGGTACTTCATTCATTGATGCTCTGAGTGAATCGATGCATACTTTCGTATTAGAACCTTCTTCGAGTCCTTCTAACTTCTTTTTCCATCTTGTTTATTCATTCGGCTTTTCTGTTATGTTCTCATCGTTCCCATATTTTGCCCCAAAGAGGTAAATATTTTTTATAAAGAAGTCATCCTGCGTCGTTTATTACTGCGTCTGTTTATTATTGTGTCATTATGATGCTGTAGATAACAATATAACAAATCCTTCTTTTCCTATAGCCTCTTTGTGTACGGTTGCTTCAAAAATAACAATGAAGTACAAGTTTGCTGTCTTCCCTAGTTTATTTTCTGTCTTGGTGTCTCGGATTTGTGTAGTTACTTAAGTAGTCATTCGTGTACCTGATGAAATAACAGCCAAAATTTGAAGAAGGATGACTAGGTCCTACATATTGACAATCAAAGGAGCACCTGCCGATCCTGACACCCAGACTTATTGTCTTGGTCCGACGTTATGTAATATTTCGATTTCTCATTTTTTATCATGGACAGTATATTGTGGCTACACTACACCATGGAGACTTTTATAATCTGTACTCCTGTCACAGATGTGACCAAGTACTCTTTAAGTTAGAGAACTTTTTAGGAAGTCAAAAAACAATTGGAAACGTTGGCTGATTTTTATCATTATTTGACGCTACCATAATTGGTGAATAGCAGTAGATCCTTGACTGAACTATTTGACCCTGGCCTTGGACCTATGAAGTTCTTCCGCCCAGCATCTGGTGAGAGTCACCGTTGAACCAACTTTAGGTTAATCCACTTTACTTCATATCCACCTATGTCGCTTCCTATGGCTTTTTGTTATATGTATTCAAAGAATATTTCCCTTTAGAATTATTAAGTTTTTACTTAGTTAAATTCCAGGTATTCACTATTTTATCTGTTTAATGTATTATTCAGACCAAGAGCAATTAGGTATTGTTAGTTTATGTTCAATGTTCTGAGTTCCACGTATGTGATATCATTTAGATCTTTCATATCTGCAACTGATTAGTGGCTTTAACAAGAACGTGTATCATTCTACATCAACAATATTTACTACTTTTATCAAAACAGCTAAGATTAAGAAACGAGAAAATTGAAGGTAAACAAAATAAAACATTACTTTAATTCGAAATAGTTAAAGCAAACACAAATTTTGAAAACAATACATGCAATTTTCCTTGGAAATTAATGATACAGCGTTGCATTTGTGTGTGTGTGTGTGTGTGTGTGTGTGTGCGCTCGCGCGCGTGTGTGTGTGTGTGTTGCTTTTTGTCTCTCCTCTGCTTAGTGTTCACAACTGACTTGAACATTGGAAGCCCGTTTACTGTAATTTTAATCTAAAATTTTGTTGCCTGACGACAATTTTTTTTCTTTTCTTCCTTCCTATCTTTCTATAAAATTTACAGCTTACCAGCTGTAACCTACTATATATTAAATTCTTTTCTTTTTAGTACTTTGAGAGTTTCTCACACTAACTGATAGTCTTCCACTGGAGTTTGAGTGACAGTATTACTATCATTATGATACCGCATGCAAGTTTTTCACACTTGCGTTAGCTGATGAATTTCAATGGTCTCTGAGTGACCGGAAGATTCCTCAGGCCTCTAGGACACTTTTCCCTATTCTGTCTGATCTCAACAATGTGGTAGTTTGGACGGTCTCAATTTCTTTTCGCATTTCCAAGTCTTTAATGACCTTTCAGAGTGCGCCAGTTATAATTGGTATCACAGTCACCTTCATGTTTCATAGCGTTTTTAGTTCTCTGACAAGGTCTCATTTTTGTTTTTGTTGTTTTTGTTTTTTTTCATTTTCACTCGGTGGTCCACCAGGACGTTAAAGTCTACTACTCGGCAAGTTCTCTGTATATTCTTAATTTTCACTAGTTCTGGTCTTCCGGCCGGAATTCGGTGATCTGTTTGAATCTCAAAATCCCAGCATCTCATTCTCTATGACAGTTTCTGGTTTGTAGATTTACAATTTGGTCGTATGGTCAAATTTCAATTTCTTGCACAATTCCCAATGGATCACCTTACCCATCTTGTTTTGTCCACTTTTATACTTTTTTGTGATTTACGCTATTATTATTATTATTATTGGAGTTGTATATCAAGGGCACGATTCTGCACCTATGTCTCACTGTATTAAAACAAACCTCGCTTTTCTAGCGGTTTTTGCTGTCCACTAATGATCACCCATCTAAGTTCTCAGAAGATTCATCACTGCTTAACTTCAGCCATCTACCGTAATTGCTGCTTAATTTGGACATAAGCATTCTTGTTTTATTTCTTGTTGACACATACGCTTTTGATATCCTTATTTCCTTTATGTGTCATTTCATCTCTTTTTGTCATCCATTTTTATTTCTTTACATTTTCTCTTGAATCTCTATTCCAGTTCTCTTTTTTTAACTATCTGTTTCGCTCTGGTCTTTTTCTTTCATCTCTTTTCAATTCGTTCTTCATTTTATTCACGAAGTCTTACATCATTTCTCCTAATTCCGGTCTCATATTTGCCTAACATCATACTTCCAATTTCCTTTTTGCCTTTTAATGTTCTACTTCTTTCTTTGATTCTCTTGATACTTATCTGTCCTCTTCAGTAAACTTTATACTTTCTCGCCACTTTCCAATAAGAAATCTTTATACAACTGCTTAAAATTTTGTTTTTTTTAAAGAAAACACTAAACTTTCTTTACTTAACATTGGCTATAATAGAATGTTTACAACTTTCACGTCCAACACACTTAGTTGACCTTGCTTAATATTTATTTGATCTCAATGGACAGATACTGTCGACAACAGGCAGCCTGAAAAGAAACAGCTGGATACCATCGAAAAGGATTGCCACTGGGATAAAATTGGCAACAGGCCTGCAATTTGGTGCAGGATTAGATCATTTAGGGTTACTGTGAAAGCTTTCAGTCAAATGCCAAGGTACTTGACTTGAAAAAAACTCCACAGCCTAGTAGAGAGGTATGAACCCACCAAGAAGTATCCTAGCTATGACACTAAACTGTATCTGATGGCAAGTCCCATGTTTTGGAGTTTGTGGGGATGCAGAGAGAACAATCATTGCAATTACTCCCAGCTCCAATCATACGCGGAATGGTATTACCGGTTTAAGTCCCATCTATTGACCAAATAGAACAGTTCAATCATTTACTAAGAATTTTTATTATTATTATTCATTTGAAACATTACAACTGTGTGCAAAGTATTTATATTACATAAGGATACTTGATATATTGAATTAATAATATCAAATAGCAATATTTGAAACTATTTAATTGCGTTCAATCGAATGATTGATAAAAATAGACATATGAGAAATAGATGAAAAACTGTGTGCAAAGAACTCTTTTGAAAATAAAGTTACTCACAAAATATTTGCACATAAATCACACACACACACACACATATATATATATATATATGTGTGTGTGTGTGTGTGTGTGTGTGTGTGTGTGTGTGTGTGTGTGTGTTTTGCCATCCACAGACTATTTCGTTGTATCATAACTCTTCAGTGTGGCTAGACATGTAGGACCCTTAAAGATGGGATCAAAACTCGCCAAACTTGCGCTAGACTTAGTCTCATACCGCTCATATATATATATATATATATATATATATATATATATATATATATATATATATATATAAGAGGTTTATCGTTCTTATTAGGTCACTTGGTCAGTTAATGGAAAACCAAATTTCGCAGTATTCTTAAATAGTGGTCTCTATCAATGATACAGCATTTTGATATATATATATATATATATATATATATATATATATATATATATTTATATATATATATATATATATATATATATATATATATATATATACGGAGGAAAAGTAACTAATGAATTGAAACTACTAAGATTCACAAATACCATAAAAATCAATTTTAAAATATCAAACTTCCAAGATGTAACATTAAATTTTGAAAAAGGAATATTCGAATCTTTCAAAAAAGAAAACGACACACCTATTTATATACACAGGTCCTCAAACCACCCTCTCTCAATCATCAAACATATACCAATATCTATGAGTCGTAGGCTATCAGACAAATCATCCAACATCGACATATTTAACAACAAAAAGAACATATACAACAACGCACTAAAAAAAAAGTGGATGAATACAACTAGAATACACACCTCCAAAAACCAAACAAAAATCAAGAAAAGAAACTTAATTTGGTTCAACCCACCCCATTGCAAAAACGTAAAACTAATATTAGCAAAGATTTCATAAAATTAATTGAAAAACAGTTCCCTAAGCAAAGCACCCTGGCCAAAATCTACATCAAAACCAACTTAAAAATCAGCTACAGCACCACAAAATCATGACCCCAATTATAAAAAAACCATTAAAAAAAAAAGAAAGCCACAACATAACAGAAAATAACAACGATTGCAATTGCAGGGACAAATCAACATGCCCTCTAATAGGAAACTGCCTAAAAAAAGAATGTGGAATGCAAGGCCACGGTTAAAACATACAATTCAAAAAATACTATATAGGAGCAATGGAAGGAACCTTTAAACAAAAAATGTACGCCCTCAAAATCTCGTCCTCAAATAAAAATACTCGAACAATACAACTCTATCCGCATACATTTGAGAACAGAAAGACAAGAGCATAACACCAACCATAACTTGGGAAATAATAAAATCAGCTACCGCCTACAACGAAATATCAATGCGATGCTTACTTTGCCTTCAGGAAAAAGTTGCGATAATCATCCACCCATCAAAATATATTCTCTAAAACTACAACTCCAAGATAATCTCAAAATATCGACACAAAAACAAACCTCTGTTCTAATTCGACCAAACACTTAACCAAAATATAAAATAAATTCTTTCCTCCTTCTCATTTTTTAAATACTGCTATTATTTTCATATTTACTTATATTTCTGCCCTCTATGTTCACATTACTTGCTAAAGCATCCGCTTTATCCTTTCACCATATTCCACCTGTTTCTCCAACACCTTTCTTATTGCCATACCATCAGCCATTACGAACACCACACAAATTATATGACAGAACCACTGACTGTAAGTTCAATTTTCCTCACATAATCATCTTATAAACTCCCACAAGTATTGCCAATTAATGTAAGTAATTTTATAGTATTGTCAACAATTATAAGCACTATTTTTTCACATTATTGCATTATAAAAAACCATAAGTATTATCATAGACCATTATGACCATGACTTTTACTTTTATAAGTATTATTATTATTTACTTCTTTGGAGTTTTTCCCATCAATGTTAGCTGATGATTTTTCACTGGAGTTTGAGTGACAGCAAGTCTCCTCAAGTCTCCAGGACTCTTCTCAGTATTCTGGCTATTCTCAGTAATGCTGTCATTTGGATAGTCTCTACCCGTCAGCCAACTTCCAAGTCCTCCAGGATTTTTAATAATCCTTTAGTTATTGTGCCAAAAGCACCAATCACAATTGGTACAATCGTCATTTTCATGTTCCACAGCTTTTCAATTCTCTAGCAAAGTCGAGGTACTTATCCTTCTTTTCACATTCTTTCAGTTTTATTCAGTGGTCATCTGGGACAGCTAAGTCGACAATTTTGCAAATTCTTTTTTTTTTTTTTGTTAATTGTTATAAGATCTGGTCTTCTGGCCGAGAATAGGTGATCCTTGTGTCTGTCGAAGTCCCATTGCAAAATTTATCCAAACCCTATCATTTTTATTATCTGCCCTTAAACACCTTACAACATAAAATAAAAGTAAATAAATAAATAAAAATAACGTGTTGATGATTCTAATTTGAATCATCATCATTATTACTCAACAAAGTTCCCCACAAAACAAACAGTTCATATTCAAGTCAAACGATAATTGTAAATTTAATTATTAACGTTAGCAATACTCAAAAACATTTTACTGTGTACAAACATATGAGCTCTAACTCGTTTAACATAAAGTTAACAACAAACTATTAATTTTAAAATCACACACACACACACACACACACACACACACACATATATATATATATATATATATATATATATATATATATATATATATATATATGCAGGATTTGGTATTAAACAATCATCAGGAGTTGATATGCCATTAATCCAAATGAACTCACCAAACCTGATCATGGCTTGTAACAACACAAACTTAGCCGACCGTAATTATAAAAACTATCAACAAAACAGTCACTTATTACTCCTGTTACCGAAAAAAATAATTCAAAACAACTATATTCCTGATATAAAACAAAAACGTCAAACCGGCGTATAATATCACCATATAGATATTAAGAAAAGCAGAATACATGAATTAAAAACCCCATTATAATTAACAATTTTACGGGTTCAGGTTAGAAATTAATGACATTTTTATTGTCAATGATCCTAATTCTCTGAAGTAACACCCAGTGAGAATCGAACCCACAATGAATGATCAACAAACCTAGCTCGCCAGCAATTACATCACATGTGGTGCCCTTTGTAAAAATAAACTCTGACTTTGGCACAAGTCTGCATAAAGGAGTCGAACTCCTTTCTCAGCTGCTCTGCAAGACTAGTGTGTAAGAAGAATTTACTTTTCTTTGCTTGCTTTGTCTGCCATCCTGACGAGATTGCATATGGCATTAATTTTCTGAAGCCGTCACTTAGCTAAATACAGCATATATTCGTCGAAGCTTAACTTCGGTAATCTCGTTATAACCGGTGCTTCAAGTGTAAATTACTGTAATTAACTAGATAAATAAATTATAGAAAATATTTTACAATAGTTCACATATAACGGTCATCTAATAAAATAAATTTTAACAGAATGTCAACCTATTTGTCAACAAGTAAGGGAATTGCGTTCATTGAATATTTATATTTACATTTTTTCTGTAGTTTTTAAGCATTTTTTGCGCAGTTATATATCAAACATTCCTATTTAATACAAATAATTTAAACACAGTTTTATAGTTTAACGTTGTCGTATATTATACTAAGAACTATATGGTTTTAAGCAATCATTTTTTTAAATGATTGTCACTTGTTTTGCACTTAGTTATTGGGCTTCAAGTGAATCATAATTAATATCCTTACTACCTATTTATCGCTTCCATTAATTCTGTTTAATACAAATAATTTACACTTATACAGCATCAGTTCTTCCTATGGAATGTGAATATTTTTTGAATAGATCAATATGAAGCTAACAGGTATTTCTATTGCATGTCAGAGTAGACTTGAGTGAAATGGCAGTGAATGAGTACCCGACTCTCATCAGATCTCCAGAACGGTTGTATCGCTATTAGACGCAGTTTAGTGTCATATCTAAGACTTTTCTTTTGGTGGGTAATTTTATTCTACTACAGGGGATGACGTCAGCGTATTCTAAGCCCCATCGACCATAATCGTTCTTCGTGTCATTGACCTTGCGTCAAGTCCTGCCTGGTGGGAGGCAGAGACAAATAAAGTCCCATCGACTTGGTGACCTTGTGAGAATTAATGTCACAAATAATGTTCAGCTAGAACATTTTGTTATTAAGAAGTTCCCTCGTCTTTTGGTCTTTTAAACGACATAACTAAGGTTGTTTTTTTTATTATTTTCCATTATGTCTAATTGTAAGATCAGCAAAGTGCAGTTCTCTGTAGACTTTCAGGAATTAAATTGTACACTTTCTTTATTATGGTTGTTAATCTACTGGGAAATGAGATATGTTTAATCAAAGCTAATTTCACTAAAATCGCTGGTTCAGTCGGCGTTTAAGTTGTTCGAAGACAGAATGATTTGTCTACTTCTCCCGAGAAGTCAACAAAGTCATTATATTCCAAAAAAGAAAGAAAATTTTGAAAATATATCCTTTCATTGTCGAAACATTGAAACTAATAAACATTGGTCTAGTGAATAAATTCGGTGACATGACGAACGTCTGAAAAGTTAGTATTGACGTTTTAACTAAAAATTATTAAGGTTGTAGAATCGGTGGACAATTAAATAGGAAAAATTGATACAAAGACTAAAAGTTATATTTTTAATGGAAACCACGTTGCATATATGCGTGCCCATACATAAGAAAGGGTTCTGATAATTTAATATACATGAGGGTTGGCATGGTATTATACATTACATAGGAATTATATTTTAATCTCTGCTTGATTGACTTGGCGTTACTAGCGAATACGCCTAATCAAGCAGAGACACTACTACATAGTCTGGAACGAGCTGCAGCTGGCATTGGCCTACATGTCAATGCAAACAAAACCGAATATATGTGTTACAACCAAACAGGCAACATTGCCACACTAGACGGAGCCTCTCTGAAACTAGTCGACAAATTCACCTACCTAGGAAGCAGCGTCTCATCAACCGAGAAGGACATCGACACACGACTGACGAAGGCATGGACAGCTATCGATAGGCTCTCGATCATATGGAAGTCGGACCTAACAGATAAAATGAAACGCAGTTTCTTCCAGGCAGCGGTTGTGTCGATACTGCTATATGGATGCACCACATGGACGCTTACGAAGCGGCTGGAGAGGAGGCTGGACGGAAATTGCACAAGAATGTTGAGAGCAGTATTAAACAAGTCCTGGCGACAACACCCCACGAGACTCCAACTATACGGACACTTGCCCCCCATCACAAAAACTATACAAGTTCGACGAACCAGACACGCGGGACACTGCTGGAGAAGCAAGGACGAGCTCATAAGCGATGTACTCCTGTGGACCCCCACTCATGGATGTGCAAGTGTGGGACGACCAGCACGAACTTACATACAGCAGCTATGTGAGGACACGGGTTGTAATCCTGAAGACCTGCCGGAGGCGATGAGTGATAGGGAGAAATGGCGAGAGACGGTCTGGGATATCCGCGCAGGCGGCGCGACATGATGATGATGATATTTTAATCATATATACATTATATTTATGCACTATATGTATACATTGTATGTGTGTATATATATATATATATATATATATATATATTGCATTATATATAATGATTATATGTGCATATATTATAATTATGTTTATTCATGTATAAATACACGTTGATAGTCTCTTTTACGAACCAGACATACAGGACACTGCTGGAGAGGTAGTGACGAACTCATAAGCGATGTACTCCCGTGGACCCCTTCAGATGGACGAGCAAAGGCAGGACGACTAGCTATAGCCTATATACGACAGCTCTGTGCTGATATAGGATATAGCCTTGAAGACCTGCCGGGAGCTATGGACGATAGGGACAGGTGGCGGAAGAGGGTCAGGGAGATCCGTGCTGGCAGCGTGATATAATGATGATGATAATGATGATTACTTTCAGTCAATTTTTCCCATCTCTCTCTGTTTCTCTCTCTCTCTCTCTCTGTTTCATTCTCTCTCTCTCACTCTCTCTGTGTAACTCCCTTACTCCCTCTGATATTGTGAGTGTGTGCGTCTAGCTCACTCGTATAAATATGAATATGTGTGCGTGCGTGAAAGTGTGTGTGTATATATATATTTATATGTATGTATCTATGTTAAGAGTCTAAACAGAGTGGTCTCCTTTGTAACAGTGTTTGAGGAATTTTACCCACTCACGAATCCTTTTTGTTGTCTTGACAAGGTGAAACAGGAAATTCGCTTCTTTCACGAACAGATTTGAGAAGAGCAGCCCTTGAAATTCGCTCGTCCAGGCTAGTACGTGAGAGCTCTCATCCTTAATGTTCCAGATCAGAGAAAAGAAAGTCGCTTCGACCTTTTTGCGGTATGGTCTGTTCTGTTTGTTCCTTGAATGTATGTGACTCATGTATAGCCTAGTGTAGGAACTCAGTTCTTATTCGTATTGTATACAATTAAATGTTTGATTATATTAACTGACTTGTTTTGTTTCCCTGCGAATATTCTGCCTTAGTTTATTCTCTTTGGGATAACCTAATGCGTTATTAGAAAAGGAGTGTTTTCCACGAAATAGCACCTCGTCAAATCTTATATATATACATACTTATATATATATATATATATATATATATATATAATCATTTTGATGTTGGTTGTTTTTTGTTGCATGATAATTTCTTTAGTGTCAAACAGTTACGGGACTTAGATGTTTTAGATTGACTCTATCTCAGGGACACGGAGCATATTTTATACGTTGGTAATAAAGTAAGTAAAGTTGGCGACCATAGCATAGTCGAGGGAGACTAAAATTTCCCTTTTCAATAGCTACTGCACCGAGGTGTAGGGAAGGGCGCTACTCCTTTCGTTGGATTGCTCCACTTTACCCTTGATACGTACCTTATAATGCTGAGTGTTAAACAAGGATATATCAAGTACCATTTAAAAAGTCTTTCGTATGATTCGACCTAGGATTGAACCCTGCTCTCCCCGGCCATTAGCGAACACTCTACCCAATAGGCAAATGGGCCGGTCAGTAACTACTTTATATATATATATATATATATATATATATATATACAAACACTAATACATACACATATATGCATACACACATATATATATTGAAATGGTAGATTTGGTGAATCTGACAAGATGATATTAATGAGAAAGAAGGATAAATCAAAAACTTACAAAAGTTTTGTGATATTTCATTCTTATTATTTCCAAGAACTTCCTCAGACTAAACATTTTTTTTAGTTTTTCAGTATTTAAGAAAATGAGGAAATACATAAGATAACAGAGAAGAGAAATACATATATATGTATATCTAAATTATCATTTGAGGCTAAAATCGTCCAAAAAATTACAGCTCTCTAATCACAAGAATGCAGAACATTATAAGGATATTTCCCTAATAATATAAGATTAAAATAAAATCTGATTTTTACAGGCTTGATTCTCTGGTGACGATACATCGGCACATGTGAAAACCAGACTCAATGTCAAGATATTTTACACTGTTTTATTTCATTCAACCATTGAAATATCGAATATATATTTTGATAATCAGGCATACTAACCAATCACTAACCAAATAAACTCAAAGAAATGATGGGTGGCAAAAACATTGTAAGTAATAAAGCAATACATTGAAAACCCACCATAAAACCCACAAAATGTTGCCAGTCATGCAATACCAAGAACAACCTATTCTGCAAACACCTTAGATCTACCTCCTCATTCACTAGTTTCACAGCTAAAAGACTTTCAATTTTATCACGAATCAAATTGGAGCAGCTATATTCTAATTTATTTAGTGGAATGCATACGCTGACAAAGATGATATCTTGGAAAGTCAAAATGGACTTTTTTATTTTAAATTAAATAACTACAGACACAGAATCAAATCTATGGATCAGAACAATCTAAAATTAGTCTAACAACACTTCCGCACAAAATGTCATAACTTCAACAGAGATGTAATATTCAGAATTGAAAAACTTATTAAGATAAAATCAATAACTGAATGAAAAAGAAGTCAAATGGATAAAAAGTCTGAAAACATGTGCTATTTGGATTTTATATGAAACTTGGCCTTTAAATAAAAATTTGACAACCACACACACACACGCACACATATAAAACACTCACACACACACACACAAATAGATAGATAGATAGATGGATTGATAGATAGATTGAAGGATGTCCGATTTGATTTTTCATATAAGAAATGAAGACATTCACAGCTTGAAAAATTATATAATAAATGAATGATTTTTAGATGCCAATAAAATTCTCTGCTAATTTGAAAAAATAAAGTTCATCTAAACGGCTGATTTTTGGCAAAAGCCAGTAATTTCTATTTAGAGTAGTTTACGTAATCATCAATCTGAACTCCGACCGATTATTTTTTGTTTCCTAAACGAAAATTCAAACCCAAGTGTAAAATTTGCGACTATTGCGGACATTAAAATTTGTTTGATTGGTTGGTTTTATGGCATATCAAACTTTGTAGGTTATTTAACGCCAAATCCATTTTTATGTAAATAATCTGTTCTATTGAAAACAGTTCAGTTTAGCATAAGTACACAATTTAATTGTTAAAAACATTTCCATTTCAAACTATTCAAGCAGTTATATGTAATAATTCAGTTAAGTTTAAATACAGTTTTAATGTCGAAAAACAGTTATATTTGAAATAATTCAGTTAAGCATAAGCACGCAGTTTAAGTGTAAGTACGATTTCATTGTCAAAAACGTTTCTATTTCAAGCTATTCAGTTTACTCAATTCATTTTAGCATAAGTATGCTGTTAGTTCTATTTAACCCATAGATAGGGCCCTATCAGGTGCTACCACTCCGGGCCAGAGTGGACCTGGGAGCAGTGGCAATGAAAGGGTACTCCGCATTCCCCAAAGCTCCAGCACTGCTGGAACCTCACCATCAGATTGCGGACATTAAAAGCAATATGGCTGCACAGCTAAAGCACAGAATGAAAGAACAGTTTCTGAGGTTCTAAGACTAATAAAAACTTCACTGGAATAAATGCTGAATACTAAGGCGATTAGTTTAAAAGAAATTGACATTTAATTTATTTTCTATTTCTCTCTGGGCGAAAACAAATTCAATCCTTTTTAGTACACCTCGTGTATATATATATATATATATATATATATATATATATATATATATATATATATATATACTTAGCTAACATCACAGAAAACTTTCTGGAAATGTTTAAAGCGCCAGCAGTAAAGGGTTAAATGGTACCTATACTGTTTTTCTATATGGATGGCTTTGGCATTAAATGTCCCACAAGGATTGATATGCAATGAAAGAAAAAAAAAGAAAGAAAGCAAACACACAATAATCTTCTAATTGTTTTAGCCTTTTGATATACTATATAACCAAGTATACCGGACATTGGCCTAGGGGTTAGAGTGTTCGCCAATGGCCCGGGAGACATGGGTTCAATCCCAGGTCGAGTCATACCAAAGACTCAAAAAATGGTACTTGATGCCTCCTTGCTTAACACTCAGCATTATAAGGTACCGATCAAGGGTAAAGTAGAGCAATCCAGGGAAGGAGTAGCGCCCTCCCCTACACATTGGTGTAGTAGCTATCGAAAAGGGAGCCTTCGGGTTACCCTCGACTAAAGGGAGACAACTTTACTTACTTTATAACCAAGACAAACGAAGGAGAACACGCTAATTTTGAAATGAAGCATATGTATAATGTAACTGATTTCCATTAAGGCAACGATATTACATATGAAATATATAATCTTTTGTATTTCTGGCATTGTAAGATATTCACCCAACCTACCTTCTAAGGACTCAAAGAAAGTATTCAGCAACAAAGTGCAAAATCCAAGGGAGATAATTTATGTTCCATTCGCACATGAGAAAAATATGATCCTACTTCCTTCGTAAGGAGGCGCAAGAGGTGTAACAGTTAAAGTCGTAGAAAATCGACGCATCGAGCCGAGTTCAAATCCCGGACGTGGCTTTTCGCCCTTTATTTTGTGTTAAGACTCTTGGGAAAGAAATGACTCCATCCTAATTGTTGGGCAGCGTGGCGGTCCCTTTAGTCTCCGTAAGACATCTTAAGTACAAATAAACAAATTCAGAATTTAAGTCTGATATTCTTGAAACTATAATTTGTTACAATCAACTACCCTAATTGTTTCCAAAAGGAATCAGACCTCAGTATTTAATAAATCAATAATGTTTTACATAAAAAGTATTACGCAAAATTATTCAATCCAATCCGATCAAAACATCTTGTAGTCTCTCACTTTAATCATCTTAGTTTTGCAGGAGCAGGATGTGACTCAAGGTCAATTTTTAGAAGAGTTTAACAGATTTGAAATTAGCGTTTTTTCTTTTCCAAACTGCTTGTTATACTAAGGTTATAGAGGCTAGTCTCCTTCTATCTTGTCCATAGCTGTAAGGAGAATAGCTGAATTGATACCTTTCCCAAGAATACTAGCATAATGTGAAATCAAACTGCCTCATCAAGAATTTGAACTCAAACGGCAGAGTTCATTCCTTACGATGCTAACCGTAATAAATGCTTGGTTCTTGATTATATTACTAAAGTAACATTATGATTTGCTCTAATTTAAGCTAATAAGTAAACATAATTATCGAGAATGTAGTCTTATATTTTTATTCTAAATTTAAAGGGAAACTTAAGCATCGCTGAATTACTGATATAGTGAATTAAACACGACAGACAGAAAGACAGAGATAGAGACACACAGGCAAGCAATCATACAGACATATAGAGATTGAGAGAGACAGATAGACATACAGACATACACTGATGAAGAGACAGAAACAATTAAAGAGAGGGGGAAGTTTGCATTTCACTTGGCGCTAATGATAAATGCAGAAGGCATTAATCCATTCTTTTTAGTGCCAACTAAGGATAAATAATCGAACAGCAAGGGTTCTTATACTTAGTACAGACAAATATCTTAGAGAAGGAAAACTCCTAATTCATGCCGGCTTTAAAATTTACCTTCTCTTTCATCCGGCCCACGACGTATAAGTCAGGGAAACATACTTTTACTACGTATGTTGTTATCTTCTAACCTAATTGGACCTACCTCATAACACTTGTAGAATAAAGGGGCACCCAACAATTAATCATTTCTCAGAGAGATATATAAACATTGATTGATTCTAACGGCCTATTCACCCATCTATGGTTATTTTATACCTTGAGGTCAGAGAATTGCATTAATCGTACACTTATTTTTATGTTTCGTATAATTGTCTGCTGAGAGTTATTTTGCACACGGTTATATGATATCAAGTATTCCTACCGAATACAAATAATTTATAAGGGTTTGAATTACCTTTGAATTGATCCCTAACAGTTACTACCACTCCGGGTTAAATCATTACATTATCACTTCTCAAATAGCAATGCAAGGGTACTCCATACTCCACAGATCTGAACTGGGTCGCGATCAGATTCAGTTTACTGTCATACTCAGGACAACCTTTTTGATCGGAAGTGCAGATCTTACTCCCATTGCAGAGGATAAAACGAGGCTTGCTAACGGCACAGATTATCTGGAATGTCTTTCTCGACATCCGTCCTTATTTGCTATCGCTCTTGGTAACTCTCATCATAGAAGGAAGCCATCCAAGTAAGACATGCTGGTCTCTAGTAAAACAGTAAGGACGAATTCATATGTGACGTTCTCCATTGGACTCCTACAGGCGGACGCACCAGTGTTGGCCGACCAGGAAAAACTTCAATCACCCAAGCACAGACACTGAATGTCGTCTAAAAGACCTACCAAGAATAGCAGATACAGTCAGCGTATTATAAGCTCTGCTGACATGTCGATGGGCATGAAAACCCATAACTTAGCATACCTGTTTATCAAGTATGCGAGATACGAATCAAAGAAATCATTGGTTCATTTTTCTTTGAATTATGACACTGGGTGCGGTAGAAACACCTCCCACATTTAAAACTGTCACCTTCATGGTTCACATTTACTTAGATAAATGATAATAGCAACTACTTCTATCTACTATCTTTTCCATTATTCTCAGATTAGATTTGAATGGCTTCAAGTATTGCCATCTTATACTAATAATTATATGGTTTCAAGTAATTATTTTTACGTAATGATAATCATTTGTTTGCACATACGGCTTCAAGTAACTGATAATGATGTTTAATAAACAGTTATTCCTTCAAAGAATAATTCTAAAGGCAATTAATTTAGTTATGTAGCATCAAGTATTCCTATCGAACGAATACTTTTTAAACAGATTATATTCATCCATAGATTGGTCCCTAACAGGTTTACCACTCTGATCATCACTTGAAAAGGCTATTGTTGTAAAGATTGACAAAACGACCAAAATTTATGCATGACAATATTTTTGTCAATTCTTGGAAAATAATATCCTTTAATTCTTCCTGATGACTTTTTTTTAAATCGATGAACCTTTGGTTTTGAGATTTTCAAACCATGGCTGTATCAATTTTCTATCCAGAACAGTATAATTCCGACGTAATATGAAATGCGCACGAAAAATTCTTTGTAAAGCAATTACAGATTATCCAGGCTTTTAAAAAACGTTTCAACAGCAAGTGCACAGTGTGCACCTGTCCAGGCTATTATCGTAACTGATTGTATTAGAAAAATGAAAAGATTTTAGCTAGATGGATCTACCATAAGCTCTTGCCTAAGTTCACTTGTTACACACCGGTGATAGTTTTAAAATATGGGAGATATATCTGATGCACCCTGTACAAAAACATACAGGCTTTTTAAAAATAAAATCTCACAGTTCTTGGATGGAAACATGAATGTTTACAAACAGCCGCCAACTTCATCCAACACAGTTTCTTATGTGCAGCAGAAATAATTGTAAAAACATGTAGAAACCTAGATTTTAGCAAATGCAAAAATGGTTTTACCGTGAACAGTTCGTCATCAAAGACTCCAAATCGACCAAACAATATATGTCACAATTTACTCAAGGTTATCATAAGAAAAAGTTGCATCCAATTATTTTCTCATCACGTAAATCTCTTGCTGCTGGCAGTATACAGCATCAAGAAAATTAATTCCTTCGTGACTCTATTTCCGTAAAGAGCAGGTAGTATGCGGTGAGTAAGAAGCACCGTGTGCCTCGGGCTTTTACAGGAGATATATCTTTCTCTCTTTCTTCCGCCCAAAGAACATATTCTAAGGCATTCTTCTATTTCAATTTGAGTGGAATACAAGCCCAAGAATAAGCAACAGCCGAAAACGTGGAAAAAGTGCGAACGACACAACAATCGATCATTATGTAATCCGAGCAGAGTTGCATATTGTTCGCACCAGTGTCGCCATGAATTCAATAGACTTTGTCAGTTTCTGTGCGTAAAGAATTAGCCCCTTAATAGAAGTTTCCTTCAAGGGTGGGTAGCAGTGGGGGTCTGTAACTGTTATATACAGCAATGTAAGTGTGTGCATCCGCGTATAATTTACATTGTCCATAATATGACCTGAGAGGCAGGGTTGCGATCTTCAGAACACAATGAGATGGATTTCTTGAACCGTAAGGTATTGTCTATTGCAAGTACCACCGAAGTTGGGTATATAAGTAAGAGAAAAAAAATACAAGCAAATATTTAATCTAGTTTTGACAGAAGATTAATTGATGCCATTGATAGTGAAGAAAAATGTCACAGCGTAAGACTGAGTATTTTTATGCAATATAATTACATTAGAATTTAGATATAGCTATTATTTTTTATTTGTTTAGATCAATAATTCAAACAGTTCAGTGGGCTAAGGCTTCAGAATACGCCAACTGCATCGCTGCAGAGGAGGGACACCCGCTCCAATAACTAGTGTCATGGATACGACACTAAACTGCATCCGATTGTGAGGCTCCAGTTCGGGAATTTTGAGGAATGAGGAGTACCTTTTAATCTCGATTACTCCAAGGTCAACTCTGATCTCGAGAGGTAGTTCTGGTTAGGGTAGCATCTAGGGATCGAATAAAACACCTAAATCATTTACTATACTTGAAACCATTTATCTTAAATAGAATTACCGATGCTAAATAGCAATACTTGAAACCATTTAACTGTGTGCAAACAAATGAACTCTTGCTCGCTTGAAAATTATTAACAATAAACTATTCGTTTACAAATCATATGTTTATTATATATATATATATATATATATATATATATATATATATATATATATATATATATATATATTAACAGGACCTTTCATTAAATAAGCTACAAGTTTTGATGAGCCAAACACACAACCAACCAACTAACCAACCGATATTTCAAAATAGTCGTTACATCCTGGGGAAAAGGCGCAGCAAACCAAAATAGAGAGAGGGGATAATTTCATATATATATATATTTTTTTTTTTAACTCGACAAACAGTTATTTGGCTATTAAAAATTTCAGCTGACAACTCAACAAGAGAAACCAACTTCTTTAGATAGCAGTTCACATAATGGAGAGAATTTCTTTAATTTTTAAATAATTTTTTGGAATGGATTCTTACTGGTTTGAAAAATCTGGGATGGGGAGACATGAGCGAGAAATTCGTGTCAGAACCGGATGTAATGTCATCATCTAGTGTCATGTATCCTTATATATAGAAAGATCAACGAAACTCACAAAACGTTCAGAAATTAAAATCTTGGCAGTCTTCAATAATGCTGTTGTTTGGATTGACTCCACTCGTCCGCCAACTTCCAAGTCCTCCAGGCCCTTTAATAACCCTTTAGTTACTTTGCCAAAAATACCAATCACAATCGTCACTTTCATGTTTCACAGCATTTTCAATTCTCTAGCAAGGTCAAGGTAGTTATCCTTCTTGTCACATACTTTCAGTTTTATTCTGTGGTCAGCCGGGACAGCAAAGTCGACAATTTTGCATATTCTCTTTTTTGGTTTATTATTATAAGATCTGGTCTTCTGGCCGAGATTAGGTGATCCGTGTGTATGTCAAAGTCACATAGGAATTTATGTATGTCATTTTCTAGGACAGGTGCTGGTTTGTGCAAATACTATTTGTTCGTATGGTTGAATTCAAGTTTCTTGAACATTTCCCAGTGGATCACCTCGCTCACCCAGTCATGTTTAGTCTTGTACACTTTTTGTGCTAATTTGTTGCTTTCGTTTATGTGATTGATCGTTTCGTCTCCGTCACCACATAGTCTACATAGCATTTATTGAGTCTTATCATTCCTCGCTTGGATATGATTGGTTCTTATGGCGTTGTTTTGTGCTGCTATTAGGAGAGATTATGTTTCTCTCTCTTAAAGTGTCCTTTTCTGAGCCCCGTCCAGGTGTTGTCGAGTTAGATGTTGTTTATTAGTCGTTTTAAACGCTCATAGAGTTGTTTTTATTCCCATTTTTGTTTCCTAGTTGTGGACATTCTACCAATAATATCAGTATTAATACTGATACCATGTTTTTTATCCTACAGTTGTTATCACTATCATTTTTTGCATTTTTTATATGAAAATTTTTTATTATATCTTTATGTCGATATCTAAATATCAGTTCCTTATGTGTATTTAATAGTTGGCAATTTATATCTAATGATGCTTTTTTCCTCTAGAAAGGTTATATCAAAACCACCTAGATAGGGCAGTTTGGTTTCTGCGAAAAAGTTGGAGAAAACGTGTATATGATTGTAGAACCTCAATTCATATATAACTTAAAATGCATTGAGTATTTTTGGAGTTTTATTAGAATCGTCTGATATATTCCCAAATACAGTCATTTCAAAATTATCTTCTTTGGATATTTTTATCATATATATATATATATATATATATATAAAGTAAATTTTGCGACCGTTGTCGAGGGCGACCCGAAGGCTCCGTTTTCAATAGCTACAACACCGGGGTGTTGGGGAGGACACTACTCCTTTTCTAGGATTCCCCCAACCGCGATCTGTACCTTATAATACTGAGTCTTAAGCTAGGAGGCATCCAGTACCCTCTGTTGAGTCTTTTGTATGACTCGACATAGGATTGAACCCCGGTCTCTAGGGCCATTAGTGAGCACTCTGCCCACTAGACCAATAGGCAGCTGATAATCTGTGACTTTTATTGACATAAAAATGAATACGTATATAATAAGTGGCATATGAAAATTTGTACAAAATGTAGGGCGAGAAATTTTCCGTTTCAAATTTATTATACAATTTAAAGTAAATTTGGTGACCGTAGTCGAGGGCGACCCGAAGGCTCCCTTTTCAACAGCTACTACACCAAGGTATAGGGAAAGGTACTACTCTTTCCTTTATCCTTGATACGTACTTGATAACGCTGAGTGTTAAAGAAAGAGGTATCAATGACGATTTTTAAATCTTTGGTATGACGTGATCTAAGACTGATTCCTGTTCTCCCGGTCATTGGTGAACACTCAACCTGCTAGGCTAATGAGCCTGTTATTCTAGATAATAACATGGGAATATACTAATAACCATTGTTTTTTTGTTGTTGTTTTCTTGTTTATTAGTTTAGATCAGGCGTCAGAAACTTAAGACTACACATGACCATGATATTTGAGTGTTACAACAGGTCAAAAGTGAAGTTTGATTTGTTTTTTCTTTGTTTTTAAAAGTATATCAACCTTCATGGGTTATTCAATGCCAAATCCATACATCTAGAAGTACAGTAGATATATTGTTTAATTTTTAGCTTGTGGTATGACGGGGTTCCTACCTTTGCCAAGGGTATCTGTCCGAACAGAAATATTATAGCATGACTAGAATTCGAACTCCTTTACTTTGAGCCCAGCTCGTTATCCGTAACATCACTGCACCCGCCCCCGAAAAAGTCAGATGAGGGTACATATCTCCACCAGTTATAATACTACTCTGCAATACAGGTGATAATATTGGAATTCGGGTAGCCATCTTGTTTTTAGTGGAACGATACAAGAGATACACCTTCTAAGTAACAAGGCTGCATTAAGTCTAGAATTTATAATTTTCCCATTTGTTTTTAAAGGACTTAGTCTTCATTGATCAGCAAATCTACTGCTCCTACTGATGGGAATGTCTATAAATATTTGCAAGCAATTAGTAGACCGCCGATACTTTATAAGGTCCCCCCAAACAATCCAATATTATCCATCCTAATAAATGCGCTAACGACAGGAAGTAGGATTTGTGAATTAGAACAAAATGTAAGGGCACACATTTCTCGGTTTAAATTTTCCTTAATTCCGTTTTACTTTTGGTAAATACCTTTTCTCCATTTTCACTTTTGATAAATTCCATTGTTTCCATTTTATTCTATTTCATGGGTAAATAAGAATATATTGTGCTATAAATATGATAAAAAATTAGGAAGACTGAAGCAAAAATCAAAGTTTCTGTACATTTAAAAAAAATAGCTAAGATTTCTGTTTACTTTACAATCCTATCTGAAACATTTTCTATGATTTTTATTTTATGCGTTGTCTGTTTATCCCACATATACCTCAATTCCGATATGAATTGTCAAATCTACACCTTCTCAAGTAATGAAACAAAAAACATCTTCATATCCTCTTGTGATAGAAATGTTCAATAATCTTAGCCACACCTTCACCACACTAAATCTTTCAAACGAGCCGATATTATAGATTTCACAAATTTTCTCATTAAGAATGTTTTTTGAATGTATATAAAATTAGATTATTTCTTCTTCTTAGCTTTTGATCTTATAGTGAAAGCTGATGAAATATTCAAGTATATTCTAACCTTCTTTGGAAGAAACATAATCAGGTTCGAGGGACAAATTACCAAGTTCTAAGAAAATGTTATTCAAGGAAATTCTTCTGGCGTGTGCCAAAGAAAAATATTTGAGACTGCTGCTTTATGTAAAACTCGTTTAATCTGAATCATTGAAATATTTGAGGAGCAAAATCTTTCGTCTTCCTAATTCTAGTTTGATCAAAAGCTTGATTGTAAAAATGCCTTGGATACATCAAAATATCTAACCTTTAATTTTTGTGTCCTGTTGTCTTTCAAACAACTTTTCTTCCCACAGACACACACATACACACATATATAGGTTGGTCAACTGTCGTCTAGGGTGACCGGAAGGCTCCTTTTTGAATAGCTACCATAGAGGAATGTAGGAGAAGCCGAAACATATTTCCCTGGATTGCTCCACTTTACCCTTGACCCGTACCATATAGTGCTGAGAGTTAAGCAAGGAGGCATCTATCACCATCTTTTAGTATTTTGTATGACTCGACCTGTGACTGAACCTCGGTCTCCTGAGACAATCGGCGAACACTCTAACCATTTTACCAATTGTGTAGTTATCCAGTGTATGTGTTCTGTCAGTATAAATAAACAATAAAGCCACCAATTTGCGGTCTTCCACAATGTTATTTTCACTGAAAAATTAATAAGTACAAGAAATATGTTAAAGATTTTTGCATAGTAAATTGTTAAAAGTTATAACTGACAAAAAGTGTCGGTAATTTTAATAAGTTATAGACCGTCAAACGGATGAAAAATACCATAGGTCATCTTTTTAAGTCAGTGAACTCAGGGCTCAGTTAAAATCCACGATCGTGATTGGTTAAGATTTCATGTAATCAAGTGATACAGAGAAAATAGTTTGAATAGTTAGTTGCCAATGACAGTTTGAAGGGAACAGTTAAGTTCCACTTTGCTCAGCACTCTCCGTAAAGATCACCATGGGAGAATTGGGTGTTAGTAAAAAAATGGGTTCACAGCAACGAATTAGAACAACCAGAGAGACATTGAAAAGCGACATGAAAAAATGACCCAGACAAAAAGACAGATGGCGGCCAGAACACAGAGCAAAAAAAAAAAGAAAAAAGAACTAATGAGAATCAGGGCACTGACTGAGAAAGAAAATAATAAGTACACGTAAGAGTAGAAGGTTATATATATATATATATATATATATATAAATATATATATATATATATATATATATATTGCATAAGATATAGCTTATTTATCTTATAATTGGCCCCAAAATGTTTCAGTTTAACAGTATTTAACAGTATTTAACAGATTCTTATCCTTATATATATATATATATATATATATATATATCCCTTCCGATATATATATATATATATATATATATATATATATATATATATATATATATAACGCCCTGCGTGATACAAAGTCAATTTTTTTAAACAAGGCTTCATAGGTTTAAGTTCAGAATTTTCCATTTCCTTGACTGGTTGCAATACGAAGGTTATAGAGCACTCTCTGCCCTACTATTTACCTATTGTTGGAGGGGGATAAGTTAGATTGATAACTTTCTGAAGGGAATTAGCGCTATGCGGAATGCAAACAACTTCGTCTTGGATTTGAACTCGAGTCACCATGTCCTTTTCTTATTACGGAAACCATTAGACCACAGATTGGTCCGTAAAATGCTATACGACACCAGGATAAGTATCAGTTGAATACGGGAAACATTTTTGGCTAATAATTAAATAAATAAGCAATATTTTTTATGCAATATAATGAGACGAGAATATAATTATAGCCAGTTATTTGTTCCTTTATTTATTTATTTATTTCTGTAAAAACTATTCATTTTTGATAAGTGAAATCTTTCTTTTTCTGGATTTGTTACTGATTTGTTTTCTTGGAGAGGTTGTTTACATCTCCCTTAACCCTAATGTCTTTTTGAAAGTCATGAAGTCTTATCTACACTACAAGCTATGAGAAAATGCTACAGTTGACTCGTTTCTTGAGCTTTGACAAGTTAACTAGTCGAGAAGACGAAAAATTCAATCAGTTTTACTCCATGTAAAAATTGCTCGTGAAATAAGGCAGAAGCGGTGACGTAAGTCACTTTTCTGAATCAATATCCATTACACAACAGGCGCCTCCATAAAGCAGTGTATGGCACCAGGATAATAATCTGTTAAATACTGTTAAACTGAAACATTTTGGGGCCAATTATAAGATAAATAAACTATATTTTATGCAATATAATGACATGATAATTTGATTATAGACAGATATTTATTTATTTCTGTAATAATCATTGACTTTTTATGAGTGAAATCCTTTATCTTTTAAGAGGAAGTTGGATATATTATCATCATCATGTCGCGCTGCCAGCACGGATTTCCCTGGCCATCTCTCACCACCCGTCTCTATCGTCCATCACTTTCGGGAGGTCTTCAATGCTATATACTGTATCGGCACAGAGCCGTTATATATAGGTTCTAGCTGGTCGTCCTGCCTTTGCTCGACTATGTGAAGGGGTCCACAGGAGTACATCGCTCATGAGTTGGTCTTTACTGCTCCCACAGTGTCCTGCATGTCTTGTTCATCTAACTTGGATAGTTTTCCTGATGGGTGGTAGGTGTTTTGTGGGGTGTTGCTTCAAGAGCTTGTTCAATATAGCTCGCAGCATCCTTGGGTAATTGCTGTCAAGCTTTTAGTTAGCGTCCATGCAATATATCCATATAGCAGCATTGGAACGACTGCTGTTTGAAAAAAAATACGTTTTTTTTTATATGTAAGGTTTGATCTCCATATGACTGACTGTCTATGGATAGCTGTCCATGCCTTTGCAAGTCACTTGTTGATGTCTTTCTCGGTTAATGAGACACTCCTTCCTAAGTAGATGAACTTGTTCACTAGTTTCATAGGCACACCCTTTAGTTCTGAGATGTCACCTCTTTGATTAAAGCACATGTATTCTGTCTGTCTGCGTTGAAATGGAGGTCTATGCTAGCAGTTGCTCGTTCCAGGTTATGTAGTAGGGATTCAGCTTTAGCAGGTGTATTTGCCAGAAGCGCTATGTCATCGGCGTAGTCAGCTTCTATAATTGTTTGGGCGGGGTATCTTCAGCTTCTCTTTTTTGCTAGCTTGAAACCGTTTTCTTTCATTAAATCAATAGACGTTCTAAGCACGTAGTCTAGGCTGATGATGAGCGGGTATTGAGCTAATGTGTCTCCTTGTAGCACACCTGCTACAATGTGGAAGTAGTGCGATTCTTCATCTGGAGAGCAGACTTTTACTTTCATGTTTTTCTATAGCATCGGTACGGCTGCGTCAGTTTTTTTGGGTAAGCCGTAGGCGAGTAGTATTTGCTCCATCTTCCCTCTATGTATAGAGTCAAAGGCCTTGGAGAAGTCGGCAAATAATATTGTTGCCTCAAAGTTTTTTGCACGTACACCTTCTAGAATTCGATGGAGAGTCAAAATTAGTGATATCATTGATCGATTTTTCCGAAAGCCTTTTTGGTTCTTCCTAAGTATCTTCTCAATTTTGGGTTCTGTGCAGTTGCGTAGTAGAGCATTGTATATCTTGGCCGTTATGGATGTAAGAGTTATACCTCGGTAGTTCTTGGTCATTCCAAGGTCACCCTTCTGTGGGAAAGGGAAGATTCATCCCTTTGTCCATATGTATATTGTGTTTCTGTTATATACGGCATTACAATGTCGGAGGGGTATGTCGTCGAATTCCCTGGTCTTCCATACTTCTGGGATATTTCATCAAACTCTGCTGCTTTCCTATTCTTAATTTCTTTTAGTACTGAGTCGAGTTCTTCTTGCGTAAACTGCCCTAGTTTGATGTCTAGTTGATTACTTGTAATTTTCAGGATTGCTTCCTCAGTAACTTTCGGAGGGTTTCTGAGTAAATTCTCAAAATCTTGTTTCCACAGGTGTATTCGCTCTTCTTAGCTGGTAGCTTTCAGTTTAGCTTTTGCAGTGCTCTTCCTTCTGCTCTTTTCGTTTACCGTTTGCCATGTTATCCTAGATTGTCTATCTTTAACCGAGTCTCTAATCTTATTGATCTGATTTTGTATGTATTCTGTTTGTTCTTTTAGGTATATGTTAGTTGATTCATTTTATATCTTTTTAAGTTTCTGAGCATTGATATTGGTTGGGTTCCTCCTATTGCATTTTGGAAGCAGTTTTTACGTCTGCACGCTTTTCTCTTACCGCTAATATCTCTCATGGGACTCTTGGTTTAGCGCTTTGTTTAATTGGTATGCATTATGCTGCCGCTTCTAAGAGGGCATTGAAGAAGGTCACATATTTGTCATTCGGAGTAGGTGTTTCTGATATCTCCTGAAGTACATTGAATTTGTTTCTTAGTGTTAACGTATATTTATCTCTAACATCCCTGTTGTTAAGCAGGGAGCAGTCATTGTGTTCGGTTGTTGTTATTCGGGTCACATGCCTTCGTAGGCTAAGTTGTATCTTTGCCATGACATTTCGGTAATTGGATGACACACCCTCGAAAGAGGAATATGCCTAGCAATTCAATGAGCTGTTATTCCATTTCATATTTATAAAGACGTAATCTCTCTGTACGTTAGTATTATTTGCGTAAATTTAGGTCCATAGTTTTCCCTTTCTTTTTCTGAAATTTAGTATTGAGGCATGTTAATCAATTTTCTAGCGTGAAATCTGTTTGATGTTTCCCATTTCTTTTTGAGGAGTTGTGTAAGCTGAACTTGTGGTTTACGTTTTTACTATTTTGGGCATTCATGTTTCCACCGATGACGAGAACGTTGTGTTTCGGGATACTACGAACAAAGAAGGATAGCTTGTAATAGAAGGCGATGAGGCCTGTTTATTCAATAACATTGGTAGGGCTGTAGCAAATGATTGTTGAGCTTGGGTTGCCATTAAACGTAGCTACCATCAGCCTCGGTTGTATCTTCTCGATGCTATTTAGTGATTTTAGAACCCTTGGTCTTATAATCATATCTACACTTCCTATGGTAGCGTTGACAGTTTTTCCATGCCGGTGCAGGGACAAATGACCATCCATTTTCGGTATCGTGATATTTAATATCTGCAAGAAGTGAGTACAAAATGCAGAGGTACAAAATTTCTGCTTAAATTTTTCGTTAATTCCGTTTTTACTTTTGATCAATTCTCTCTTCTTCACTTTTGATACTAACTTTGATATATTTTTTATAATACACATATTTTATAATGTTATTATTAGCAAATCGATTTCACTTATCAAATCTATTCTCAAGATCCAGACTAATGTCAATCCATTCGAATTTGCTTTTTCGTCACTTGAAAATTTGAATGAAATCTCTCTCTCACTCTCTCTCTCTCTCTCTCTCTCTCTCTCTATTTTGTCTATCTATCTATATTTTGGCGTTTTTGTTCAGCATGTATTTTTTCTCATCTTCATACAATTTCTTATGATATGATAAATCTATCAATTTTCTGGCTTTTACATTTTTCAAATCATTCCTTGTTGTAGCTGGGTAATGTACAGCAGCCTATTTTTGACTCTGAAATATAACATACGTTCAGGAGTACAAAATCTCGCTAATTTTCTGGCGTTTTTGTTTTACCTAATTCCAAAAGGCTCTTAATATCTTATTAAAAATATTGCCTTTCCGTTTATTTGACTGCTTTTTCATTTTACTTTTCTTTCCCTTAGTTACTTTATCTGTTGTTTATTCTCCACGTTTTTACTGTTCTTTCAACCTTTCCTTCTTATCCCAGTCTTCTTTCTTCTTCCTTTTGTCCTCGCTTTTTTTATTGTGCTATTGTTTTCACGTCATATTATAATACCACAATATTTGTACAAGTTCTTCTACGAAGAAACTGGACTATGAATTCGTCCAAATGAGTTTATTTCCATTAATACAAACAAACGGATGAGTAAGTCATGCAGTACCGTGACAAATAGTGAAAAACAATGCAGTTCGTGTAATTACACAAACCGGTTTTGTTCAACATCGTAAAAAGTAGTTTTGTTATATTTTTCCTTCTAGTGCGCATGTCTGTAGTCCTAATAGGAGTGTACCCCGTATGTTTGAGCATATCTTCCGATTTAATTCGTGATTATTTTCTATTCAAGCTTCCTTCATATTTCTTCCCAACCACTGCAACTGTCTCGCTGTCTTTTTCATGTTTTTTCTACACGCAATAAGTCTTTTACTAAATTATACAATATTTTCATTTAGGCACATTTTGAACTGCAGTGTTATTCATTTTCTGTTTTGGGTGGGGTGGGGTTGGGGGTCCATATTATATTGTCTCTGCCGACCTTTTGATGCGGAAATAATATTCAATCTCTATTACCTATGAATGAAGGTTTTCAGTGTGCAAAATATTTGTATATTTGTGAGGGAGAGTTCATTCAATATATATATATATATATATATATATATATATATATATATATATATATTAGTATACATGTTGTGGGTAAAAGACTGTGCAAATGTGGGTAAAAGACTGTGCAAAAGGTGGTCTAATTCTTTGAGGGCTTGCTTATTTTATTAAGCAGAACCGAGTTAAAGACTAAACTATTAAAATGCTCATTGTATTCAGATCAGAGTCTTACTACAAATGACTCTCTGTTAGACGCGTATCAGGCTTCATGGTTTTCTGAGGTATATCTGTATTGTAAGTGTTTCTTTTATTTTCAATTCATTTTTAACTTACGCACAATCACAAACACACACGCATACACGCACACACTCATACGACGCTGCAGACGTAAATGTGCAATCGAAAGCAAACACACGCACACATACACACACACACACATATATATATATATATATTGATATTTAGGTTTAAAATATGTGCGTGTTTATGCAAGTATTTATGTGTATCTATCTGTGTTTACCCCCTTGTGTTTGTATATTCTCTGTTTGGACATATATATATATATATATATATATATATATATATATATCAACAGATATAACAATGTTATTACTCTGTGTCTGTAATTGAGCTTTGTTTTCCATCAATTCTTTTTTCGTCATAATATTTCTTACCATAAATGAGGGTCTTTGTAAATCGATCGTCTCTCATTCGGTTCACATGTCTAGCCTATCTCAGTTGTCATTGAATGAGTGAGGCTTCCTGCCTCTAATATTACACATAGCAAATAGATCAGATTCTCTCTTGCACTGTGTATGTTGTATATAAGTAAATATATTACGATGCTCACTGTCTTCATTTTATTTAGAACAATTCGGTTACAAACTTCAATTCTAACTTCTTGGGTAAAAGATTAATTTATTTCAGACAACAGTCAACAATACAAATGAAAAAAACTTTATGCTTATTCATAGTATTGACTTTGGAAAGTTTTGTTTGCAATCTGTTTCATAATGAAATTATGTAATCGAAGAATAAGAGTTTCGCTGATCGACTTCAAAATATGAATCAGTCTGTTCAGACGAAGACAGAATGGGGTTTATCGTTTATACTAGAGTATTCGTCTAATTTTGAAACTTAATTTTGCATTGACCTATACACGAGTTAAAATACTGCAATGCTGAAAAATAAACTTACTGGAAGGGCAAAAATTATTTTCATTAAAATGATTTTGGGACAATAAAAACAGAAGACATTATTCTGAGACATTTGAAGGTGAAAAAGTTAGCGTTGTGCAATATATATACATTTGGTCTCATTGTTGGGATATGAGATTTTCCGTTTTTTATATTAAACAAAATGCTCTCCTCGAAAAATGCTTTTCGAAAAATGCTTTTCGAAAAAGCACTTTTCAGGACACTTGAAAGCATCCCAATAAATTTATAGACAAACTGTGTCTTTAATATTTAATGAATCTAGCATATATATACACACACATATATATATATATATATATATATATATATATATATATATAGTACTACTGACGTATGACGTCGAAATAGCTGAGCAGTTAGATACCATATCTAGGTGGGATTAGATTCCAGCTTGAAACGTCGTGTGTGTCTAGGCACACTGAAGGGTTGTGATACAACGAAACAGTCTGTCTGTGAATGACAATACACACACACACACACACACACACACACACACACACACACACACACATACACACACACACACATATATATATATATATATATATACGTGAGTGTGTGAATGTTTTGGTTTCCTTTGCGTACAAACCGTTGTGGATTATTTAATGTCAAAGCGTCAGTGATAGAGTAGTACTAATCCTAAGTAATAACTCTTTCCATTTCGGCAACAAAAATTACATCAAAACCTTGCAATAGCTAAGTAATAACTCTTTCCATTTCGGCAACAAAAATTACATCAAAACCTTGCAATAGCAACTGGTCCAGTCGGCTGTGCTGAAAGAATATTCCGACTGCATCTCTGCAGAGTGGTAAGACTCCCCCAACGAGCGTCCTGGATATGACACAAAATAATCTGATGGTGAGGCTCCAGTAGTTCTGGAGTTTTGGTGAATGCGTAGTACCCATTTATTGCCATCACTCCCAGATCCATTCTTGCCTGTAGTGGTAGCACTTGATAGGGTCCTATTCATGGGTCAAATTGATCTAAAGTGTAATTATGCTAAAATGAATTGCTTGAAAGAGAACTGTTTTTACATTTAAATGTGTGTAAACAAAAAACTGTATTCATGCTAAATGTAATTGTTTAGAAGAGAACTCTTTATATGTATAAATATGGATTTGGTATTAAATAGCCTACAATAGTTGATATATCATTAAACCAAACCAAACAAAATAAAACTAAGTGTCAATAATGTACACCACCTTTACCTTGGCATAATTTAAAGAAAATTTACTGAAAATCATCGGTAAAAATATTCAACAAATCATGAAAAGAACATTTATTAGATCATTGAGAAGATACCATGACGACTGTTTCATATTTTGGTAATACGCCTGGGTCAACATTAGCGATTTAGTCCAAAACCTAGACCCAGAAATAAAACTAACTGTTGAAAAAACTTTAAAGAACTACCGTTTTTAGATAGGCTCATTAAAAATCAAAATGGCCTAATTGTTACAGACTTCAAACTATGCATTTAATTCAAGTATGATCAACCTAAGAACTGCATAAAATCCATCTCTTACAATCGAGGACGTAGTTACAGCCCCCTAGTCACTGACGAAAACCTCCGAGAAACTCGCTTTGTAGAATTACGTATAACTCTCAACCGGCGCAGATATCCGAAAAAACCCCAAAATAGAATTTTAATTAACTGAAAAAATGCAATTAAAAAAACTAGGAACCACTCAAATATATAATAACGAATAAACCTTAGCATATGTCTCAACATACAACAAAAGCAACCAAGAACTATTCTCAGAAATATCAAAGAATCTAGATCAACTTTAAAACAAAGATAGAATTAAAAACAGTCTAGACATAACAAAAAATCACGAAACGCATACACGCGCGCGCGCGCACACACACACAAACACACACACACACACAAACTGAATACTTACTTAAATCAACAAAAACAACATTTTATAGACTAGAGGTCCAATGGGACATTCACAGACACAAAATCTGGAATTAAACAAAGTCAAAACAACTTATCAAAACAATCTTTACTATAAATAAAGCAGCCACAACTCACCTTTCAAATCGACTGAGGAAGATATTTAAGTCTGAAAAACGTGTAGAGCTCAAGTGTATGAAATAATGATAATAATGATAATAGTGAACCCTAAATACCAAACAACAACCGACTCATTGGTCTAGTGGGGAGAGTGTTCGCCAACGGCCCGGGAGACCTGGGTTCAATCACAGGTCGTGTCATACTAAAGACTTTTAGAATGGTACTTGATACCTCCTTGCTTAACACTCAGCAATATAATGTACGTATCAAGGTTAAAGTCGAGCAATATGGGGAAAAGAGTAACGCCCTCCCCTACACCTTGGTGTAGTTGCTATAGAAAAGGGAGCCATATGGTCACTCTCGACTACGGTCGCTAACTTTACTTACCAAATCTGAAATCATACAATTTGCAGACCCGTTCTTTTCAATATATATTGGAATTAGATGAGAATGAACAATCGTTTAAAAAGCATTTGATCACTATCAAGGTGTATAAAGACGAAAAGGAGCAGACTCAACTGTCAGATTAAACTTTATTTCTATATATATATATATATATATATATATATATTGTATTTTATACATAACTATATAATGCGAGTTTTCACTCCAGCACCAGCTGATGGTCATCACTGAAACCAGAGTAATCCTATTTACCCAAACCCTCCGCTCGGGCAGGATAAGACGCAAAGTCAATTTTTAAGTGGAGTTTAACAGGTTTGAATTCAGAGTTTTCCTTCTCCTAGACTAGTTGCCTCACCAAGGCTGAAGAGCCCAGTCTGTCCTACTATTTACCCATAACTGGAGGGAGAATAATTGGATTCATACCTTTCCCAAGGGTATTAGTGCAATGTGAAATGCAATCATTCTCGTCCAGGATTTGAACTCGTGTCGCCGTGTCCATTTCTTGCGACGATAACCATTATAGGAAACCTGAGTAATAGCAAATACCCGTATTTCTTCGGGGTATCTATGTGAGACGATTTCATCGGCCCTATGCTCAGAATAGTCTCAGTCTTTAGTCGAATCACCAGCTTTCTCATGAATTCCTCCAAGCTTTCTAGATCGTTCCATTTACTCCGTAGAGTGTTCGCCAATGGTCCGGGAGACCGGAGTTCAATCCCAGGTCGGGTCATACCAAAGACTCAAAAATGGTACTTGATACTGCCTTGCTTAACAATCAGCATTATAAGGTAAGGATCAAGGGTAAAGTGGAGCAATCCATGGAATGGAGCAGCGCCCTCCATTACACCTCGGTATAGTAGCTATTGAAAAGGGAGCCTTCAGGTCACCCTCGATAACAGGTCGCCATTTTTTTTTACTTACTATTGGTATCACTGTCATACCAAAGACTAAAAAAATGGTACTTGATGCTATCTTGCTTAACACTCAGCATTATAAGATACGGATCAAGGGTAAATTGGAGCAATCCAGAGAAAAAAGTAGCGCCCTCCTCTATACCTCAGTGTAGTAGCTATTGAAAAGGGAGATTTTGGGTTACCCTCGACTAAGGTCGCCAACTTACTTTATTTTTATAATATGTCAAATATTTTTAGTTTACTTTTTGTGATTTTTTTACACCAGTTTTAAACAGATGTTTTGTTAATGAAGTCTCCAAAGATTTTCAGGACTGTTCACTTTATTTTGCGATAATCTTAGTGATTTTGAGGTCTAAATGACTTCTTCCTCTGATTTACTGTTCTCCAAGTTTTTCCTACGTCTTTAGTGACTGATGCAAGAATACCGACTGTAAGTAGTATTAATATCACCTTCATGTTCAACAGATTTCTTACCTCTGGCTTGATCATGGTATTTTCCCTCACTTTTATTTTCCCCCGTGCTTCACTGAAACGACAAAATCCAATAGCTCTTTCTGGTAAATTAACTCTTGGCCTAGGTGACAGTCCCCATGGCGTAATAGATAAGGTGCTAGATTGCAGCCTCGCAGTCAATGAATTCGAACACCAGTAGTGTTGTTACAATCACTTTCGGACTAATATAATTTCGAAAAGATATGAACCCTCTTATCCCCAGCTATGGGTTCGATAGAATTACTGCTGTTAATCTACAAGGATGGTTTGGCATTAAATAATCCATGAAGGTTGATATGCTACGAAGTTTCATATACCATTAAAACAAAGAAACTAAACAAACTAGATATGGTTTTATGACCAGGATTAAGTGATCCAGTTGTATCTCAAGGTTCAACAGTAATTTGTGTCTGTCGCTTTCTGAGAAAGACACCGAGTTCCCGATTGAATTTTAGTTTCTTGCACAATTCTTAATGGTTCACCTTTCCTATCCCATCATGCTGACTCGAATTCTTTTTTTTTTTTTTGTCAGTATGATGCATTCGTTTATTCTTCTGAGAAATCATTTCATTTCTACCACAAAAAAACCTACTCTGGCCCAGTCAGCTGAGATTGCAAAATACACCGACTGCATCTCTGCCGAGGATTAAATCTCCCCAAATAAGTGTCCTGGATATGACACAAAACAATCTGATGGTGAGGTTCCAGTTATGCTGGAGCTTTGGGAGAATGCGGAGTATCCCTTCATTGCCATCACTCCCAGGTCTACTGTGGCCCGTAGTGGCAGCACTACTCCTATCTATGAGTCAAATAGAACTGAATTGTTTGAAATAGAATTTTTTTGACATTTAAATGTTGGTAAACAAAAACTACATTCATACTAAACTGAATTGTTTGAAATTTTATTCGGCGTTAAATGACCCAAAAAGAGTTTATACGCCGTAAAACCAACCAACCAACCAACCAACACTTGCAATTCTTTAGTTTGTTATTATTATTATTAGTAGTAGTAGTAGTAGTAGTATCATCAATCTAATTAGTTGTAGTAGTAGTAGTAATAGTAAAAAAGGAACCTCATACCAGTAGTAATTTGCTATATTTATTAGTTTGATATTTTCATGCGAAAAACAAAGGGTGTTCAATGTGGTCATTGCCCAAAAGGCAGAAAACAAAGACGAGTTTACGATCGTCATTATGAATAGATGGACGCGGTGAATATGAATATTTGAGATCATAAAAATGCCCCTCACCTTTTACTAGTAATGATGATGTAAAAAAAAAAAGAAAGAAAGAAAACATCAAAACAAATGAGGAAACGGCTTTGTCAGAATGGCCGCTTTGGTTTTGGAAGACAAAAATATTTTGAAGCATGAAACTAAAACAAAAAGATATATTTTTGTATTGTTTTTCTTATGGAATTTTTTCTTTGTTTCTCTTCATTGATGTTTTAGAAGCGACATCCTTTCGTAATTAGAAAGAGGTTGATTGAAAATGTTTTGTCTTAATTATATCATATTGCATGTCTAATGAAGCTATTCATAGAGCATTCCGATGCATTCTGCATGTACGTTTTTATATGCATGCCTTGTATTTATCTATATTGCAGTTAATTATGTACAATTATATATATATATATATACATGCACATATATACCAATACACACATACACACGCACACACACACACACACACACCCGTATATATATATTTAATTGGGTCCGTGTGCGAGTTTAAACATAGAAACTGGACGGGATCAAAAATAAAATGTCCAAGTGCATGGTGTTCATTGAGAGTTCCACAAGTGCAATTTTTATCGAGAAGAAAAAAAAAATCAAATTTTTTTGATTAGCAAAGAAAAAATTACATTTAAATAATAAAATCAGAACGAGTATCGGGAAGTTGGCATGAGGCTAAATTCTTACTATATCATTTGGCACCATTAAAAAAAATTTTGCGCAATGTATTTTCGTGACTCTCCGTGTTTAATTATTCAATTAAGAAGAGTAATATAAATCACATTACTACCACATGTATATTTAATATATTTGATCAAAAATGGTTACGTGAAGACTAAATACATATCTATCTATCAATCTATATATATATATATATATATATATATGTGTGTGTGTGTGTGCGTGTGTGTGTTTCGAACTAGCATGCTGTCGGAATGTGTAAACCAGATATTTAATACAAATTTGCGGATGTCTACAATATATCAAAATTCTGGAGTCTAAATTCTTTCAAACTGAGCTCCCTAATATTCCATACATCCTGGACTAGAAAATTTAGTTCCCGCCTAGGTCTCCAAATAAATCTTTGGACAAGCTACCAGATATGAACATGACATTTAATCCTGGACCTGGACCAACTTCACGATTAGAAATATTGTTCAGATGAGTTTTCAAATATATTAAGCATAGAAATTGTTCACATTAATATTCTTTCAACGAATCGCGGAATCATCCGTGACGCATTAGAAACAAAAATGAGGCAGGATATCCACAAAGAAAACAAGCCGAAAACAATTTAATGAAATTACGTAACAACAATTTTTGTTCGTCGATATAAGAATGATAATATTTGGATGAAGACGACCACACATGAATACAGCAGCAATTCAAATATTTGACTGAATATAATGGTACATGCAAAATCAATATCAACTTCAACATCTATGTGATAATAATATTAGAGCAAAAGAGTTATTCATAATCTTTACTTATCCCAAAATGAGGCTTCTATTTGAGTTGATAATCTCATCGGAGATTTCATAAATGTCTTTTTTTCTCTTCTCTTTTCTTTCACTTTCTATTCTCTTTCACTTTTGTTCTCTTTTCTTTCACTTTCTCTTCTCTTTCACTTATGGGGATTTTTATAATCCCCGAAAAGCCCGGTTTGTTCCTACGTTTTGTAAAAGAATAAACCGTACTTCAACAGCAGTAGGGAATTGATGACAGCTTTTGAAGAAAGGAAGACGAACAACTTTTAGTGCATCAAAATTCATATACAACAACAAAAACAACAACAACAATAAACAGGGTTTTACCCCAATGAAACAAACAACGAATATGTAAGAGTTCACAAAAGAGTTCAAGATTCCGATAGATGGTAGGGTTTTGTAAGGTTTAGTTGCAAGATTGTTATGAGGTAAAGTTATAAGGTAAAGGTGTAAGATAAAGTAAGGTTAGGTTTGTTATGTGAAGATTGTAAGGTATGTTTTGTGAAGGTGAAGTTGGTAGGTTTGCAGATAAAATGCCCGCTGGAACTTAACTGTTTGTGTGTCCGGTCCTTTTTAACTCAGTACGTGCGTTCGTCGCTCTTGGCTCCCGGCTGGTGGAAGAAGGTTCCAAATACGTTGTCGTCAAGGGCTGCTACGAATGGACCTGTTGCTAACAGCGGTGGAAGTGGAAAATAGAGGAAGAATCTCCAGTGGAGCTCTTTTTTATAATGGGCGCCACGTGACCCCAAAGGACTGCTGCTGTTCGGTGAAACAGGATCACCAGTTCCTTAACAAAATTTCTACACACTTTCTCTTCTTTCACTTTCTTTCATTTCACTTACTTCAATCGACAGAAAGTTTTATAAATTTTCTCTTTTTAAAGTTAATTTGCTCTTTGATTATCATCAGTATGATAACTGATTGGTTAAGGAAGAATCTTAAGATTTTCTCTTCTTCCCTCCTGATTTCTTCAGTCTTGAAATATAAATGTATCTTCGCTTTTGAATGAGTTGGTTTTGTTATTTCTCGTCACTAGGGCAGTTTAAGCGCCAATTTCGTTTGGCGTTTGTCAGCCAACTGATTCATTTTCCATTTGCCTTTCTGGTGCACGAAAATCTGAATTCAACACGTGACACCATTCATTCTATCATTAGCTTCCATTTTCAGATCGTAATTTCAGTTATTATTTTCCACGAAACTGATGTAATTGTTTGTCTGTTTGTCTAGGTTTTATTGCATATCAATCTTTGTAGGTTACTTAATGTTAAATCCATTTTTATACATATAAACAGTTTTATTTCCAACAATCCAGTTTAGCATAAGTACAAAGTTTAATTGTCAAAATATTTCTACTTCGAGCTATTCAGTTTGGTCACAGTTCTACTTCAAACAATTTAGTTAAGTAAAGGCATAGTTTTTGTTTACACATAGTTGAATATCAAAACAATTCTATTTCAAACAATTCATTTTAACGTAAGTACAGTTTCAATGTAAAAAAACAGTTTCATTTCAAACAATTCAGTTCAGCCCAGGTACGCAGTTTAGTTTACCCATAGATAGGACTCTATCATATATTAGCACTCAAGGCCTGAGTGGACCAGGGAGCGATAGTAATGAAGCGGTACTCTGCATTCCCCAAAGCTTCAGCATTACTGGAACCTCACAATCAGATTGTTTAGTGTATTCCACAGCCCCAGCCGACTGGGAAAGAAACCAATCTAACTTAAGAGGAAGACGAGTTTCACCTAGAAATCATGACCTACTTTCAATGAAGATCGGTTCACCGGTTGATCTATGCAAGAAATGCATGGTTATCTCGGAGTAACAAATATTCAGCAAAGTCTTCGTACGAGTAGGATGTAAAACAAGATCAATTCTTAAACAGAGTTTGACAGTTTTGAATTCAGAGTTTTTCTTCTAGACTGGTGGCCACACCGAGTTCCTTTTATACTATTATTTACCAATAGCAGGAGAAGAAATATTTGGATTCATACTTTTCCTGAAGATACTAGCGCTATGCGAAATGCAAACTTCCACGTCGTTGGTTTTAACTCCAATCGAAAAGATAGCCATTAAAAAACACATACATGGGTTATTCGGGACCAAAGCTATCCTATTAGAAGAATAGTGGTCGAGCAATTTAACAAATAGCTAGGGGGATAAATGGATTCATGCCTTTCCGAAATGTATTAGTGCGAAAGTGATCGTTATAGCGCAAACCGGTTTCTAACTCATTTGCTACAATTTTGCGGTTTACGACACCACGGTGTTTCGCCTTAAAAAGAAAGAAAAGCATCACGTTGTAACCTCGTCAAATGAATGATGTGATAAAAGAAATGATAATATATATATATGTGTGTGTGTGTGTGTGTAAATAATGGAAAAGAATCTGAAAATATGGGGGAAAAAATTGGTAAACAAGGTAATCCAAAGAGAAGTATTTAATATGAGAGAAAGTCGACGTTATAACGTTTCGGTTTTAACAAACTATCATCAGGAGTCAAGAAAGATGTTATCGAATGTTGTTAGATCACCGATGGATGTTTAAGGAAATACAAAACAACGTCCGCTTTGTCGATCTGTTGATGATAAACTGGGTTTTTTCAACATTTCACCTTTCCTTGAAAAACTGGTTAAAAATTGCTATAATGTATTCAATATTTAATTAATCAATTAGTTATTTTGCATACACTTTTTGACTCTTTTTCCCACATTAAACTATACACACTTATTTCTTACTTACCGTATTTTACGTATAATCTCATGTTCCCTTTTCAATTCGTTTCCCGTTCCTTGGTAGACATATTTATCTATTCATATATTTATACTAATTCCATTATTGAAAACTTCACCCACCTTTCTCTCGCCACTGCTACTTTTTAATTTATAGACAAATCAATTCACATACGCTTGATTTTTATGATTCAACCATATGTAATTATTTATTTACGTTACGCCCGTATGTTTCCACTTTCTTCCTCCTTTTTGTCCCTCTTTTCTATCCATCAATTTTTTTCTTTCCTCTCATCCTCTTATCTTTTCACTTTCTTTCTCTCCCTCTTTCCTTCACTTTTCTTTTATTTCCTTTATTTTTTTTTCTTTTCGTTCTTTTATATTTCCTTCCTTTTCTTATTTTTCTTATTCTCAATCTTCCGTTCTTTTCTTTTGTTTTTTTTTTTACCTCTTCTTTCACTTTTTGATCCATTATATCACGATGGTTCCATTTGAGCAACATCGTTGCCTCAGACATTCATATGACATTTTTGAAATATGAACGTTGATTTATTGATTAACCGGTTAGCCTCCCTCGTTCTCTGAATCTCAAATCTCCTTTGCTTTGTATTTCATTAACCATCCACCGGTGAAATAATGACATTTGATAACAGCTTTTTTAAATCCAGATGATTGTTAATGAAAACTGAAACGTCAAAGCGTCGACTTTCTTTCATATTAAATTCTTCACTTTGGATTACCTCGGTTTTCTTTCTTTCTCTCTTCCTCACTCACTCTCACTCTCTCTCTCTCTCTCTCTCTCTCTCTCTCTTTCTCTCTCTCTCAATATATATATATATATATATAATCACATTTACCTGTTTAACTTGCAGCGCTGTGTTAGTTTTTAAACTGACTTAGTTTTAGCTTTTAAGTCAACTCAAATATTACATATTTTAACATTTTAAATATACATATATATATATATATATATATGTGTGTGTGTGTGTGTGTGTGTGTGTGTGGAATACATATCTGAACAAAAATATCGATGACCTAGCATATCGGCTACATTCCGATCGTTTTGTTTTCTTTCATTAATGGCATAGGAATCCTCATCGAGGACTAATGATACCATTGACCCTATAACTGGAAGAGTAAAGGCGATCATCCTTTTTTTTCCCAGAGTAATATTTACGAAATTGAATGTAATAGCTCGACTGGGGTTCGAACTCATTTACTACGATGTCGTAATTCAGCACGTTAACCTCTAAAGCATGTCGACTTCTTGCTGTGATCTGTGAGTAATAGTCATCATTGAATTAAATGTGTGAGCTCTGAAGAATGTTATATTTAAATAAATATCTGTTATGTTATTTAAAGATGTGTATAACACTTACCAACGTAAATTTTTATTTGGTTGGTTATATTTTATGGCATATTAACCCTTGTGTGTCAGTTAATATCAACCCTTGTGTGTCAGTTAATATCAAATACCGTTTATATATATATATATATATATATATATATATATATATATATGATATTTTATAGTATTGAATTAATTTAGAGGGTTATTAAAATGCGAAATAATAATTTTTGAGTCTAATTAATTTCAAAGTAAACTTCATTGTCTGATCCTTTTTTTCAATAAATGATCACGATGTTGGTTGTTCAAATTTTTTTGAACGTTGTAAACATTATTATTATTATTATTATTATTATTATTATTATTATAGCCATCTAAATTAATTCATTGCGATAAGATAAAATAATCTGTGCAATACTTCAAGCAAATTACAAAATACTATATATATATATATATATATATGCTCCCACTGAGCACTTTGGTATATAAAAATTAATTTCTAAGAAAAAATCAAGCTGACTACGCACGGCACTTGATTTAGCCGGAGTGGTTAAGGGAGAAGTAATCCCTGAAAGTGCGGCACTAGAAACTGACTTCCTTCTTTTTGTCAAGAACTACTATTCAGATCCTCAGTACAAAGTCGGGGACCGAACTGTAAAGGCACGAAAAACTTAAGCTAGCAGATGGATGTCGTCACTCGCTTCTTGAATTGAGCTTCCCAAAAAATAAAGTAAAATTAAACGAAAGTCGACCATTGAAATTTTACCAAGTTAAACAACTGAAAAAAAAAAAAAAAATTAACCGATAATTCTGCTGAAAAGAACCTTAAAGAAAACTCGAAATTTAATGAACTCTGAAAAAGTTTCTACAAAACAAACAAAAAAAAAATAGAAAAATGAAAAGAAAAATATTCAAATTTACAGAACTTAGTTTCCCAGACACTCTCTCAGATAAGTCCCAGCAAATTATGCTAAAAATGTGCAACACTTTATCTTTCCTATCCTTTTTTTTTTCTCGTTGCTTTTGTATAAAATTCCATTTTAAAAACTTTATCGACTGTGTTATCTTTAAATCCTTCGCAAAGATTGAAATGTTTCATTTGACCCTTATATTGGACCCTAAGCATTAACTCCAGCTCCATTCTGAACATAAAAGTAATGGCTAGTCAGCGTAAAGTAAGATTGATCACACACACACACACACACACATATATATATATATATACTTTTCAATACTTTAATGCTCGTACTGCTATTATTTCCCCTTTTTCCCTTCACACAGAACATGGGTTCACTTAAAAAATCATAGAAAATCATATCGCGTCTAATTTGAATTTAATTTTTTTATTCCAAACTAAGAAAATCTAAAATTATGTACATGTATAATCACTTTATCGAGAGTTAAATCATGTGACACGTAAAATGAAACTCCAGATATTTTGATTTAAAATTATCTAATTGAATATTTCTCTACTTACAAACTTAAGTGAGTATATTCTACAAATACAATCACGAGTATATATATATATATATATATATATATATCAGAATACCTGGATAAAGAAGCTTATAGGAGAGTATGGTAATGACGTTTAAGTCCTGGCGGCAACACCCCACAAGACACCAACTGTACGGCCACCTGCCCCCTATCAAGAAAACTATTCAAGTTAGACGAGCCAGACATGCAGGACACTGCTGGAGAAGCAGGGACGGACTCATAAGAGATCTACTCTTATGGACCCCAACACATGGCCGTGCAAAAGCAGGACGACCAGCACGAACATACATTCAGCAGCTATGTGAGGATACGGGATGCTGTCCTGAAGACCTACCTAGGGCGATGAACGATAGGGAGGAGTGGCGAGAGAGGGTCAGGGATATCCGTGCTACCAGCGCGATATGATGATGATGGTAATGACGTGAATATTAAAAATTATATATATATACATATATATATATATATATATAATGTATGTGTGTGTGTTCGTGTCAGGGTGTGTATGTGTCTGTGTTAAATAAAATGAATATGAGATAAAATTAAGGGATTGGAATATACAGACAGAAAGAGAAACAGAGAATAAGTGAGAAAGAGAGTGTGCGTGATAGTGAGAGAGAGAAGAGTGTGTGAGAGAGAGAGCGTAAGAGAGAGAGAGAGAAGGGGGAAATAGAGTGAGAGAGAGGAGTGTGTGTGTTGGTGTGTGTGTGTGTGTGTGTGTGTGTGTGTGTGTGTGTGTGTGTGTGTGTGTGTGTGTGTGAGAGAGAGAGAGAGAGAGATAGGCAGTCAGACTGATAGAAAGACCGATACATATATCGATGCATAGATAGTAGAAAAATGAGTAAATGTGAACTGAGATAGATAGATAGATAGATAGATAGATAGATTGTCTGTGTGCAAGATAGAGAAAGAAAGAGTGAGAATTGCTTGTGTTTTATTAGATGTCCCTACTTATTTGCTCAGGGACAATTGAAAAAATTCTCAACATGCTAGCTGCAATGCAAATGATGTTCGATATTTGCGTATAAAAATGAATTATTGTGCTCATTTGAACACAATGTGAAATTGCA
>CAUZXS010000782.1:0-107444 GCA_963585895.1 Sepioteuthis lessoniana | reverse complement strand
GGTCGGACAATACAGAGACATAAGTGTAGTATGTTGACCTCCGACCCATCCAAACATGCCATTCCAAAGACGGTGGAAGTTGCAAATTCTGTTGGTCAGTTATGGGTAGAGATTGGATGGGCGAGCTTGGCTGACAATATGGGACAGGGTTAAAATCCCACGGTACAGTCACAAACTGATGTACTGGAAGAGGGTGACCTGTGAACTTCATGACAGTTATTTCCGCTTGATGATGATCAAACATGCCATTCCAAAGACGGCGGAAGTTGCATATTCTGTTGGCCAGTAATGGGAAGAGATTGAGTGGGCGTAAAACAATAACTTGGTGCACAGGAAGTTTGAATCTGTTGGAGATAGGATGCTGTAGAGAGAACAGCAACCAGCAGAGCGGGCCCTTGGGACCCCCAATTGAGCAGTTGCAGTTCAGAGCTTGAAGCAATGTTCAAGATCGAGCAGTGAGAACAAGCTCTCAGCAGAGAGCTGAGCCCCAAGCCCCTGATTGAGCAGCCCAGGAGAACAAGAAAGACACACTGCTATGTCTGGAGGAGCTGGGAAGGTCAATATGCTGCAGTCTTTGTTTAGTCTCCAACTCCCTCTCACACACAACACTTTCAATAAAGTGAGAGGTATATTTTTCTAAAGAACTGTGTCACTCATCTTTATTGTGCGTCGTTATGTTTCTGCATGCATATGAGTATGCAAGAATAAGGTACGTGCTGCTCATCACGTACCAGATGGAATATATGGGTGGCCTAATCCTTCAACATCCAAATTGCTTTCACAATCACAGGAGTCCACCATTTATAGTCATCTGCAAGATTCCAATTCATGTCTGACTGGCTATTCAGACATTTGTTTCTCTGTCGTATGCAAGGCTAGAAGTAAAACATACTTAGTCATATAAGAGGCCTTGATAATAATAGAATATCGCCCAAGCCGGTATAGGTAGAAAACATTCATATGACCATTATTATTTCGGGAATCTGGAGAGTGATGTTTTTTTTGTTTTGTTTTTTTGCTGTCCCTCTTCTCCAGGTTTTTACTTATTTCTTTGCTTTTATAATCTTAGTGATTTGTTACATTTACTGGTTGTATATAAATCTGAAAATGCATCAGTCGAAAGGGGCCTTGAGTTTTGTTTTTTTTTCTTTTTAGCAAGGTTTTAGTCGTGTTTATTAAATATGATTCCCCTGTTCAAATTAATAATCAGTTTGTGCTGCACAAAAAATTTATATAAGTGTGTGTGTATGTGCGTGCGCACTCACACACACATATACATTTACATACATATACACTGAGAGAGAGAAAGGGGAGGCACTCATGGTGTAATGGATATTGTTGGAGTAAATGAACATGGCAACCCAAATTCAAACCCTGAACAAGGCTATTTGCATTTTCTATAGCGCTATTACCCTTGGGAAAGGTATGAATACAACTATTCTCTCTCCAACTATGGGTAAATAGTAAGGCAAACTGAGCTCTTCAACTGGTCTAAGAGAAGAAAAACTCTGAATTCAAAACTGTTAAACTCTGTTTAAAAAATTGACCTTGGGTTGGACACTTACACAGACACAGACACACACACACACATATATATATATATATATATATATATATATATACACACACATATTTTTCTTTTTTAAAGCTGTCATTAAATAGGAAGAAATAAAACAATGAATTTTAAAACTTTTTAATAAGTATTTGAGGGTTAAAACTTATTATTTTTTAATGATTTCATTTTTTATTGAGTCTATTTACAATAAATGTTTCAAGATGCAATATCCATTTATCTTTTAGGGTTTCTAAAACTGACAACATGTTTGATAATTTTTTCAATGTTTTCTTTTAAAGTGAATTTGGCATCAATTATGGTCTGCTAGTTAGAAAAATTGTCTACTGGGAGAAGATTATGATTCAAAGATTTAATTTTGTATCAAGAGTTCTTTATTTTAAAATTGAAAGGCGATTCTGATTTCTCTATATATTGTTTAAAGCAATAAATACATTCTAAAAAGTGGATGATGTTTTTCCTATTATAGTTCGGTTTTCAATAGGTTTTATTATTTGTAGAACCAATAAATGAATCAGCATAGTTAATGTGTTTACAGCAGTTTCTGTTTCTATCCTTGCATAGTTGACAAAATTTTATTTTCTTTGTAGATTTATCGTTTAAGATTTTATTTCACTCATATCTCAAAGATTTTAGGCTTACGATATGCAAACATACTTGGTTTAAGAAACAACATCTCTCTCAGTTTTATTTTAAGTATTTCCTAGTGATTCTTAATTTGAGCAAAAGGAGGAAGTGTTTAATTGAATATTGTTACAATTTGACATTTTTTTGTTGAGACAATGATGGCTCTGTAAATCTGATGTTTGAGAGATTTTTGGTGGTTGCCACATAATGTAAAATCTAGTTTCAATTTGTTGATATGATTAAATAAGTCATTATTGTTAGAGTATATTCTTTTAATCCTCATCAATTGTGAATATACCAGAATAGTCTTAAGATGTTTGCGGTGGGAAGATTTGCAATGGAAAATAATTATGATTATACTTGGGTTTTTGTAATTATTTCCATTTATCAAAGTGTCAAAAAATATGTAATGTGCGAATGTTTCACAAATTTAATAGAATCATATTTTATGTTCAAGTTAGTGAGGAAATTATTACATTTTGTTTTCTTCCTGTATAAATAAAGAATATGTCAGCTATGTATGTAGATGACAATAATCATATGTATGATATATATATAAACATAGTGCAACCTTTAATCGATGATGTCATGTTTCTTATTTATGGACTCTCTCTCTCTCTCTCTCTCTCTCTCTCACTCACTCACACACACACACACACACACACAAATAAGAATTTTATTAATATATAGATAGATTTTATATAAAAAAATGATACAACTTAGGTGCAAGCATTGAGAAGGAGGAATTTTCACAATGGTTTTTCAAATAATGTACTACAATTATTATATGGTTTATTATTCAAAAACATGAGCCAACAAAAGATTTCTGATAGCCAACCTTATTTCTAATAGTATTTTTTCGAAACAAAGAAATAAACTTTTACAATTGAAAGAGAAAATCATAAATACAAATAAGTAATATTATGATTATAATATACTTATGTGCCTTCATATATGTATACATAGTGTAAATATTTCTATCAAATAAGAACATGAAAGTGTAGGTTATGCAATGGTTATCATAAGAGAAAATGAACTCAGCAACACTCATTTAAATTTAGTATGAAGGCAATTTGGCATGCTCAACTCCTGACAACTCCTGCAGCAATACTAACACAAAGTTTTATAGTACTTGTACTTCCCTTGGATAAAAATTAAAGTCATGATGAGGGGAGATTTTCAGTATGGGTAACTGCTGGTCTTCTATACAAGTTTGCCCAGACCTGTGACAAGATCCATAGCCTCTTACAACTGACAGATACCAATGTTCAAATCAGCAATCATCCAGATACATAAAGGAGAACAGTAAAGAAAAACAAAAAAAACAAAGGAAATGAGATTTGTTTTATAAATTTATTTTTATTTTATTTATTATCTAAAAGATTAACAATATATTGGAGGAGGAAAAAAATAGAAATATTTTTATAACATCCAATCAAAATCCCTTACAAATTTTTCCTCTCAAAGAGAATTATTTAAATAACTAATGAAATACCATGTGTAGCTTATATAAACTGACATATTAGATTTTACACTTTGATTCATATTTCAGAATAAACTTATCTATGTTCATGTAATATACCATTTTAAAGTACGAATTTTGCTTTGATTTATGCTAATTATTTTGTTTTCAGTACTTATTCTTATTTTAAAGATGGAAAAAAGAATTTACTTCTTTTTATTGTTGTGGAAGCTGCTTGCAATATCAACCAAGCATTTAGCCAGGGGACTGTCACTGTCAGTGAATATACAGCTTAACAGTGGTAGCGAAAATTTCATCATGAAGGTAAGAACCTTAAAAATGAGGAGGGTCAAGGACATCTTTGATCAAAATAATCAACTGAGAACCATTATTGATGCAGATCCACACAAAACTACTTGGGAGCTTGCAGAACTAAATGTTGACCAATGTTGCTTGATATTTACACCAAATTGTAAAATCAGAAATGCTTAAAATGGATGCAAAAGGAGTCGAACAAAAGTTTCTGTAACGAATTGATCAAATTGTGATAAGTGACCAAAATGAATTAGAAACAGCAGTTTTTGGTCATTCAAAAAGAACTAATTCTTCTACATGACAACAACTGATCAAATGTCTCACAAATGAATAAGTAGAAACTGAACAAACTGGGCCAGAAAACGTTATTTCACTGGTTTATTACTACTTTTTCAAGCATCTTGACAACTCTTGCAAGAGAAGGTCTTCATTAACCAAGCAGCAGCTCAAAATGATTTTGAAGAATGCATTGGTTCTAAGAGTCCAATATTCTATACAACTGGAATAAATACACTTGTTTATTGTTGGCAATAATGCATAGATTCTAATAGTTCTTATTTCAATAAATTAATTCTATTCTAAGCTAACGCATACTACTTTAAAATTGATGATTAAAAATTAATTATTTTTGCTAGCCTAATATTTTACTATCGTATTACCATGTATTTAATTGTTATATATATATATTAAATCCCTTGTTCAACCAAAACTAAATAACTCATTACTCCTATATAAGACCAGGTTGCATCAAACACATACTGACAGAAAATAAAATTTTAAAATGTCTCCATTTACGCAAGATTAAACTGATCACATATATGCACAGGTTCTAAAATAAGAAATCAACAGTACTCAAAGGCTTATTAACAAAAGATGATGGTGATCAACACCATCATCTTTTGTTAATAGCTTTTCAAGAACACTAGTAAAGCTAGTAAAAAATTAGTTTTAAGATGACTAATATTCTTTATTGGTTATTTTATTATTTTCAAATAGATTTTAACCACAGAGAAAAAAAAATAGATCTACATAAAGGAATAATTTGAATGAATTAAGAGAATATAAACTTTAATTTCTGTTATAGTGAAATTCAAAATTTAATTTTTCAAAATCTGCCTTGAACAAAAATGAATCATTTGTTCTTTTTGTTGGGGAAAGATTTTTTTCATTTAAATTAAATTCTTGAGGTGTATATAATTATTATTATTGGAAGGGAGGGGGGTTAAAAGTACAAATCTTTTTCAATATCATTTTCAACATAGTGGAAAACTAATAACACTGCCAAAACATTAAAAACAAATGGATTAAAAAAGAAATGGAAGCCAAAAACTGAAATGAGTTAATATAGATTTGTCACTTTTTTATTCATTTGTTTTTATTTATCATATTTGATTTGGATTTGTTTTTGGGTTTTTTATATCATAAAATTTAGAAGAAAAATTTTTTTAATTATCTTTATACAAATAGCCTAAAAACAGTAGATATACTTTTTTTAAAAAAATGAAATAAAAGTACTTAATAAAATCTGAAAAAAAATCTCAGATATTCTATCATATTTTGAACTTTTTCTAACAACTTCAGGGTTCTCATTATTCATGATCATCCAATTTTTTTTCAAAAAGGTCTAATTTTGTCTTGTGCTATAGCGAAAATTAACCAAATCCTAAAGATTACACACCCGACTCTAAATCTCAAACTTCTCAATCTAATTCAATCCCATTCACATTCATTTATTTTCCTTCAAAGAAAATCTTTCATGCTAAAATGTATGTCATTACTTCCTTCTTATTTTTTCTCTTCCTGCTTCTTATTCCAAAGGATGAAAGGGAATTAATGATACTAATTATCCCAATAAACCCCACCAAGTACACAAGTTTGTTGATTTGTTTTGTTTTTTGGAGGCAGGAGTAACTTGAAAGAGTAGAGCAAATTGAATTGAGGAAATACAAGAAGGAAATTTCTGAAAATTTTGGCTGAGAGGCCTTTGAGATTAAAAGGGATCTGACAGTGAAATGGACATGCAAATTTACAGCCCAGTAGTTAAAGCATGGCTTGAGAAGTTTTAGATTGACAGTCAAGTGTCATGCTGATACTACTGAATAATATATGCTCACCAAGGAAAATTATACCTTTAGACTAGATTAATTAAATCCTCTTACTTTTATCATATCTACAGATTGCATTTGGTAAAACAAAGCAGCAATATTTGATTTGACTATTTGGTTATCTGGACAATAATAGCTCATTCATATTTCAAATATGATAAAATCGACCATTATTTTCCAAACAACCTGAAAGAAAAAAAAATTTTTAATGTTTATGTATGCATTTACTTTGTACTAATGGCCTTGAGAAAGATATGAATCCATCTTTTCTTCCCCACCCCAGTTACGGGTGAAACAGTAGGACAAAATAGACTCTCTAGCCTTTTTAAGGCCACCCGTCAAGGAGAAAGACAACTCTGAATTCAAAACCATCAATACATCGTGGGTCAGTGAGGTAGAATAAAATTCATTTACTCCTTATGCCTTGGGATGGGGTAGAGGCTTGAGTCCTGTTTTAGACTGAGAAAAATGCAGATGGGATGAAAATAAGGTAAATCAAAGATGATGATAACATTTTTGACAGTCAATAAAGTTTCATATGTCTGGGAAAAGGAAGAACTAAACTAACATTTCTCATTATTTTTCATTTTAATTTCCAAAATGATTTATTTAGTTTTCTAAACATCATAATTATTCTATAAACTTATCTGAAAATGTTTGTATTTTTATCTAGAAAATAGAAAACAAGACTAAATCCAGTTTATTCCAATGAAACTGATTAAAAGAAAAGTATTTGAAGAATTTTGTTAAAAGTCATAACCAAAAAGATAGTTTTTAACAAATGCAGATTCTTTTTCAAAAATGTGTTCTCATATAGTTAGCCACAATGTCAGAGAAAGGTTTTCTTTTATATTTTTTTCTTTTTAATCCTAAAACTTGTCTTGTGTGTTTCCAATGTACAATAAAGAATTTCTGTCTATATTTCTGAGATTATTATGATGTACATTATTTACATTTTTCAGACTATTGTCCTCATCTTTGTCGCCATGTTTATCATGACACTTCGGCTGTTGTACGCTCCGGCTTTCTTCAGGTGGTTGGAATGTCGAACTTATCCCTTTTTTTCGCTTACCGGGATAGACTGTTCTAGTTCCATAAGCCATGTTTATTGGATGTCAGTTATCAGTTATCTCCTGTTAATATCCCCTCTGAAAGTTCTCCCCTGCCTTCAATGGGTATTGAACTCACACACTGGATCTAACCAACGCCTGTATCCACTGTGCCATCTGTCCTTGAGGACATCTGTGTATGAACTTCTGGGTGCTCATATTGCAATTTTGCAGTTATCATGGCATGTTTTTTTTGGGGTTTTTTTTTTTTACCAGAGCTCATATTGCAACTATGTTGTTGTTATTGCTTTTCTCTGGCACTCTTTATTACTGGTTCCCATATTGTATTAATTTCTATGCTTAGTCAGCTCAGGAGATTTTTGTGGCCTAGCATATGTGCTGATTCTTTAAGTTTACAAATTTTCCAATGGTGTTCCTTGTCTATGATCTCAACCTGGTCCCACAGAAGGCGATGATCTCCCTTCTCTCTCCATATGTGGTCAGCCACGCCTGAACTTTCAGAGGGGAAATTAACAGGAGATAACTGATAACTGATATCCATAAAACATGGCTCATGGAACTAGAACAGTCTATCCTGGTAAGCGAAATAAAAGGTTAAGTTCAACATTCCAACCACCTGAAGAAGGCTGGAGCATACAACAGCCGAAACGTTAGGATAAACATGGCAACAAAGATGAGGACAATAGTCCGAAAAATGTAAATAAAGAATTTATTCAGATTTTTAATTTTTTAACAACAAAATCAATTAGGTATGCACCTTAAAAATATCTACAAGAGATTTTTATTTTTATCTTTTTACTATCAAGCGACAATAAATATCTTGTGTATAGAATGAAGTTTTTAAAAAAAGACATTCAAACTTGGATTTTGTATAACATTTTTCAGATGAGTTTAATTCTTAATGTGTATCCCCCCACCTTTTGGCCTTGTACTAGACTAAGCAAAGTTCACTAAATGACTATAGTCAAGTCATATTCAAAACACCAGTTCTCACTAGATCATAGTTAAGCAGCAATAAGCCGGTTCAATACTTAAATGGGCAACTATGTAAGAACAGCAGGTACTGTAAGCAGCCTGTGTTGACAGCTGAAGCAAAGTTTAATAAATTCTAAATACAACTGCCACTTGGTCTTTTAAGGATAGAGCTATACAAATTTGCCTTAAAATGTTTAAATTAAAATTTAAAAGTGAGCTTTTCTTGAATTGTGGAATATTTGTTTTTGGCATTCATCAAATGTTGGGAATTCAGATTGAATCAAAAAAACGAAGTCAGGAGCAAAAACACTAACAAATTTACTTTCTCTTTCATCCCTGCAACTGCCATCCCTTCTTCCTCTAGAAAAAACAAACTATTTTCTTGATATAAAATGAAGAATTCAAAGAACATCATTTAGTACAAGAGAATTTGATATCAATGAAAAAGAGAAAGAGAGAAAACCAATTTCCTTATTTTTTTTTTATGAAGTACTAGTATAAATTAGTCCTGTGATCAGACCCCATAGTGTACTCGACAACAGATAAGTGCCTCAACTTCACTGGGCAACCAGTCTGTGACAGGGCCAAAGGCTACAACTAATTAAAACATACCACATGGGGTCGATTAATGATAAATAGCATTTGAGGTTTTAATTGATGCCAAGATATTTGGACTTCACAGAAGCAGCAAAATTCCAGGTTGCTCACTTGTGTATAAGTAGCATCATCATGACACTTCCATTTCCATATAGGCCAAGGGGCTCAGTAAAAAGAGAAACATGGATACCACAGAAAAAGAACGTCTCTTTTTTCTTCCTTCTTCAGTGCTCCCTAGCTCATTACAGAAATAACCTCAGGTTAAACATCTTGCATAGCAACTGTTTCTTTGTCTAGTCAGCAGACAGTACCAACTTCACAGATGGTTCCTAATCCTTTTAACATTAAGGAGAGTCACTTCTTTATTTTTTAAACTGGATAAGAATATATCTTTAAAAGAGGGAATATATATTATATCAAGTATCATCTTGTCATTTACTTTAAGAAGAGTTATTAACATACCGGAAATTGTTTAGACAATTGAATATTACCTTCATATTCTGGATGTTCTTGACACATCATTTTGGCCAGATGATTAGTACAAACGTTGTGTTAGCAACATCAAGAATAAAAAGAGGAGGGTCAATTTCATGAACAACTTCTGGTAAGTATTATTTTCTTTTGTATTAATAAAAGGTTTATAACTTAATAATAAACTAGAATTCCCTTTTGTCATCATTTGCCCAGTCGGCTGGGGCTGTAAAATACACTGACTGTACCTCTGCAGAGGGATAAGACCACCCCCAACGAGTGTCCTGGATATGACACTAAACAATCTGATGGTGAGGTTTCAGTGATGCTGGAACTTTAGGGAATGCGAAGTACCCCTTCATTGCCATTGCTCCCAGGTCCACTCTGGCCCGGAGTAGTAGCACCTGATAGGGCCCTATCTATGGTTTAAATAGAACTAAACTGCATACTTATGCCAAACTGAATTGTTTCCATTAGAACTGTTTGACTAAACTGAATTGTTTAATACAGAACTGTTTTGACATTTAACTGTGTGTAAACAAAATCTATACTTATACTAAACTGAATTGGTTGAATTAGAACTGTTTGATTAAACTGAATAGCTTGAAATAGAAATGTTTTTGACAATTAAACTTTTTACATTTTTTTTCCAAGTAGTAGACCTTCCCAAATTTTATCTAAATTCATTAGTGACTAAACGGATGAAGAACGAGCTTGTGCCACCAGAAATCCAAAGGTTCAATACTGGTTAGTATAATGTCTTTCAGTCCTACTAATTTAAAATGCCAAAAATTTTACAAAATTGTATGCTGTTTTATTCTTTGTAAACTGCCTCTTGTTGTGTTTTAAATGTAAAGACACTTTTACTGTAAATCCAAATTGAATATGTCTCTGGCCAATTGTGTTAGCATTACACGGCACCTGTGTTTCTGAATCTTTTCTAAAAGCTTAGAATGTTCACTACTTTTTTCCCCATCCCCCCATAGTAGTTTAGAAGAAAACAAAAAACCAAACAGCCTAAGTAAAAGTCCCACTGCAACCAAAAAAAAAAACAAAAAAAAAAACAGCCTAAGTAAAAAAAAATCCCCAATACAAAAAAAAAAACATGTTAGGGCCAGTATCAGAAGACTGATGAAAATATAATAAAAACCCTGATAAACATACATTTATCTTGGACTTTAACTAAGTTAAAACTGATGAGTAAAGAAAGCCCCCCCCCAGCCTTTTTTACGTACACATGGGAAGCAGCATGATGAAAATAAAGGTATGCAAATAAACCCTCTGACAACCAAACGCAATGCCTAACTTGGTCCTGGACGTATGAGTCTTGTGGCTCAACGCTCAGGATTGTCAGTTCGATCAGGGAACTACTGCTGCTTATCTATAAGAGTGGCTTCTATAGATGAGAATAAAAACGGCCATCGAAAGATAACCATGACCCATACTCAAACCACATACAAAAACCGCATCACTCTTCGTGCGAGTAAAAAAAAAGGTGGGGTGGAGCCCTGGCCTCAGCGCTCGAAAAATCAGCTACAGAGCTCAAACAACAAAAACTACTAAAATGCAAACAAACAATACAAATAGCGACATTTAACGTTAGAACCTTAAATAGAATAGGTCAACTACCAAAGCTGACTGCATCGGCTGTAGAACATAAGATAGACATAATATGCATACAAGAACACAGATACATGCACACCGAAGATATCAAATATCACGATACTGGCAATGGCTGGACACTAGCCACTGTATCAGCATGGAAAAACTCTGTTAATGCCACAGTAGGAGGGGTAGGAATGCTTATAGGACCAAAAGCGTTAAAAACACTTAATAGCATTGAGAGAATTCAACCTAGGATGATGGCAGCTACGTTTAATGGCAATCCCAGAGCAACAATCATCTCCTGCTACAGTCCTACCAATGTTAGTGAAGAAACTGAACTAGTCACTTTCTACGATGAGCTATCCTCTCTAGTGCGTAGCATTCCGAAACACAACGTGCTAGTCATTGGCAGAGATATGAATGCCTAAATCGGGAAAAACGGAAACAAATAGAGTCTACACAACACGTCAAATAGGAATGGGCAACATCTAACAGATTTCATGATAGAAAATAGATTAACCTGCCTCAATACAAACTATCAAAAAAGGGAGGGAAAATTATGGACCTACACATACGCGAACAATAGTAAAGCACAGATAGACTACGTCTTTATAAACAAGAAATGGAAAAATAGCGCAATGAATTGCAAGGCATACTCCTCTTTCAAGGGTGTGTCCTTCGATCACCAAATAGTCATGGCAAAAATACAACTAAGCCTACAAAAGAACGCAACACGAACAGCGACCACCAAAAACTATGACTGGGCCCTTCGTAACGGAGATATTAGAGACAAATATGTATTAGAATTGAGAAACAGATTCGAGACACTACAAGAGAAGACAGAAAAAGATACCCCAAATGACGAATATGAGAATTTCCAACAAAACCTAGAACTAAATATAGAGTCCCATGGGAAATGTTAGCGGTTAGAGAAAAATGTGCACACGTGAAAACAGCCTCCAAAAGCTATAGGAAGAACCCAACAAACACAAATGCACTAAAACTAAAGGCACAATATCAATTAGCAGGCATATATCTAAAAGAACAGACAGAATACATACAAAATCAGATAGATAAGATTAGAGACTCAGTGGAAGATAGGCAATCTAAGATAGCCTGGCAAACGATAAACGAAGTAAGTAGAAGAAAGAGCACAGCCAAAGCAAAATTGAAAGCAGCAAACCAACAAGAAAGAATAAAACTGTGGAAACAGCATTTCGAAAATCTACTAGGAAACCCACCAAAAGTTACGCATGAACCAATCACCAGTGTAGAATAAACAAAAGAACTGTAGAAGGCAACAACACACAACAGCAACAATAGTAATAATAATAATAACAGCAACACTTACCAGAGGTCCAGCCTTTTACAAGATTAATTATTTATTGTAATGATAAAAAATTACAAATGTGGCACGAGGCCTAAAAATGGAGGGGGAAGGCTGGTCTACACTATCCTAATCTCTAACTTAACTAGACTCATTCACTGACCAATACATATCTCCAAATTAAAAAACACCCAAATACCTCAATTAAACATATCACTATCAGACTACATTCACCAAAAACAACAATCACCATGAACTTCTAAACTTAATCCCATACTTACAGAGTGAGGGGGGAGGGGAACAATTTAAAAAAACTAAACGAACGCTATATACACGTTTATTTACAATCCCCTAAACGAAAAGATGAATAAAAAATATGTACAATATGATGGTTAGTATGGGGTCCCCCCCACGTACTAAAACATGGCAGAAAGAGGAGTTAACCAGTCGAAAATAGTGTCGAAGGAGGAAAAAAAGTAAATAAGTAGGATAAATAAATGGTAAAAAATATAAGTAAACAATAAACATGAAATAACATAAGCCCTCCATCGCACTCCTGGAGAATTCCAATTCCTATCATCTAACAGAGGGGAAGGGAAGGGAGAGTAAAACAAAAGAAGGGGACAAAAAAAAGGGGGGCCCAATGACCTTGCATACTCTAGCTAAGTTAACTAAATTAGGAAGAAACTAAATCAAAAATGGCCTAAAAATTCTAACTTACCTGGGCTGGGTGGTCACGTCCTTCCGGTAACTCAAAATTCTTATGTCCCTGGGATGTCCAAGCTGAAAATAAGGTTGGCTCCTACCACACGACACAAGCGCGCAACAGTCACCCACCTTCCGCCAAACTCCAGTGAAGAGAGTCTCTTCCTCTCAGACCGGATTTTGACTTTAATTTGGTGTTTGAAAAATGCCACCAGGGTCTAAGAAGAAAAAGACTCATCCTCGCAGAGTTCTTTCTTTCTCGTCGTCCAAATCACGACACGCATAATGCCGAGTAAGCAGAGAAACACATAATGTTGCTGTCTGTTCAACTTCGGTACCACATTGCTGCACACAGAACTGGCTTCCAGGACAAAAACTTTCCAATGAGGATGCGGACCATGTAGCCTTCAAGAAGCTTGCACAGCGGCCGTACGACCGGGCAGTGAAAGAAGGTGTGACTAATAGTCTCCTCCAAATCACCGCACCAGCCGCACTCAGGCGAAATGGCCTGTTGCGCTGCAAACAATTTCTTGCCGACCCAGAGGGCATTCCGAATGACCAGCCAGGTGAGGGAATCCTCGTCATTATTGAGACACCTCATCCTGGGAGCCCAAGGCCACAGAAAGCGACCCTCCGCCTCCGTCACACCGAGTTTGCCAATCAGACCATCGCTAGCGGCCCCCCTGACTAAACAACGATATAATGCCCTACTCGACAACGGCCGGCTGTCAGAGAGACCTGTCTGCAGCCGAGAGAGAATTTTCAAAGCATGCCGGCACTCGCGATAGAAGGGGCATTTGCGTCTAGGCAACCGATGGGCCTCCCCATCAGCAAAATGCACACTTCTTAGCGACGGGAAAGATTGTTTAGCGTCTTCTTTCCAGACGCTTCCCGCCGCTGTGTCTCGTGAACACATCCGATCTAGGAAAGTAAGACGCAAAGTATGGCGCCGTACCTCGACGTTAGGCACTCCTAGACCGCCTTCAGAAGGGTGAAGGTAACAGATCTCCCGTCGCACCAAAGGATGTCTCTTACCCCAGAGAAACTGGAAGAGAATCCTTTCCAGCTTGAATAGGATGGTGGGCGGGATAGGAAGCACTGAAAGTCAGTATACGGCTAGGGAGTAGATGTGCGAACTGCACACCTCTGCCCGACCCTTAAGGGAAAGCCTTCTACGCAGCCACAACTCAGTTGCGGCTACGACCTTTTCCAGTACTTCCGACCAATTTTTCTCCAATTGAAGATCAGGCCCAAACCAGACGCCGAGTATCTTGCATGGACCGTCTTTCCAAATGAAGGGGCCGGGAAGAACACAGCCTTTCCACGAGCCCAACCGCAAGCCGACAGACTTTTCGCAGTTAATCTTGGCCCCTGTTACAGCTTCGTACCTTCCGATTTCTTTGCTCACCTCCTCCACCTCGGCACTGCTCGTTACAAGCACGCTGACAACGTCAGCGTATGCAGTGTACCTGGCCACCTGACTGGCGCCAGGAAACGTGAGGCCGTGTAGGACCGGGTTCGCCTTTAGCTTGCGCAGAAAAGGCTCTAGCGCGATGATATACAGCATTGGCGATAACGGGCAACCTTGACGAATCGATCGAGTCAGAGTGAAGGGCTCCGACCTTACCCCATTCACCTCCACCATGACTCCGGGGGACGCATAAAGGAGACGTATCCAGGTGCGAAATTCTACCCCGAAGCCGGCTGAAGACAAGACAGCCTCCAGAAAAGCATGGTCAACCCTATCAAAGGCCTTGGACTGATCTAAATTGATCAGCGCGGCATTTCCGTCGACTTTTTCTACGATCGTGCGGACCAGATGAAGACTGTCCTGGATAGTCCTACCCTTTACAGCACAAGTCTGTTCAGGGCAAATCAAGACTAGGCAGGACAGTCTGCAAACGGTTTGCTAGGATCTTCGCCAAAATCTTTGTCAGTGTTTAACATCATTAAAGGGCGAAAGTTACTAATCCCATCCCCACCATGTTTGTTCTTACGAAGCAACTTCACTATACCCCTGGTGAAGCGTCTGGGTATGGTACCCTGCCTCATCCAGTTGTTATAGATGGTTGCCAGCAAGGGGACAAACATGTGCGACAACCTCAAGTACACTTCGTAGGGCAGACTATCAATTCTGGGAGACTTATCCAGCCCAACCGACTTCAGTGCATCCCGAATCTCCTCCTCCTTTATGCACCCCTCACACCCAGTCGCTTCAGTCGCCGAAAGGCGAGGGAAATCGGCAAGATAGGTGTCGAACTGAGCAGAAATCAGTCCGGGCTCCCTGGTGAAAAGCTTCAAGAAATACTGCCGGAACTCCCCACAAATGGCTTTGTTTGTAGTTCGACGTTGCCCCTCCGGCGATGTGACACTGGCAATATGCCGATCTGTTGCATGCCTGAGTTCCTCGGCCCATAGTTCCTGGGCCATATTCGTCGCCTCGCAGGACATTCTTTTTAACCTAGCCCTAACTACCAGAGCTTGATACTCCTTAATTTGCAAGGAGGCCAGCTCGGCCTTAGCTATGTTAACTTGCCCACTATCTCCCGCCAACACCGCCCTATCTAGCTTATCCTTAATCGACCTTTGCTCCGCTACCCTGGCTGACTTGAGTCTCCTACTATAGTCGGCAGCAAAGGATCTAATGCTATCCTTAAGGTTAGCCCACCACCTATTACCCATAATAGCCCCCGTCAGTTCCCGCTTTATCGTTAGTTCTAGCTGGTTTGGGAGTCAGCCTCCGCCAAAAGGGAAAGGTTGAACTTCCAGTAACCAGACATCCTACATCTAGCCTTATCTAACCTAATCGACACATAAAAATTTGTGGTCGGAATTTTTATACGACTCGAAACTTGGACCACCTAAATAATCTAAGTCGACTAGCTTAACTAACACTCGGTCCAAATAGCTATAAAGCTGGGCCGAGGCGCCCCTACCAGTCCAAGTCCAAACTATCTTATTTGGATGCCTTTCACGAAATTTGTCCACCAGATCAAATCGCTGGACAAAATCACGAAAATATCTGGCATCCAAGGAGTTAGTACCCGTACTAATAGCCCCTCTATCTAAGTTGGGATCAAGGACGGCGTTCCAATCTCCCACTAAAATTACCCGCTTTGATGGAACGACGTACGGCTCGATGCGCCGGAAAAAAGCAGGAAGCTCACTGGTAACATTGGGTCCATAAACCCCAATCAATCGAAACGCCTTATCCTTTATGGTAACGTCCAGAACACAAAGTCTGCCCGCCGGATCTGAAAGAACAAGAGCACACGAAGCGACCAGACGTCTACTTACCAGCCAGGTGACACCTCTGGAACGACCATCAAAGCATGCTGAGAAGGACAAATAGCCCCTCGACAGAATACCTTCATGGAAGTTGGAGTCAAAGTGAGTCTCCTGTAAATAACATATATCAATGCCGTGACGCTGGAGGTATAAAAGTAATTGGGATCGCTTTGAATCCGACCTCAGGCCGCGGCCATTTAAACAAGCCAACCTTAAATCCATCATGAAAATTACAGGGGTTGAGTGCCCGGACTAAACATGGCTGGGGTCAGGACTCCGACGGTTTGGCTCATGGATCCTGTGGTCATCTCATTATTGATGGCTCCGTCATGAGCGAGACCCCCGACGTCCCGGGGATAGGTTAGTTTTAGGGCCCTATAAAGGGAGGGGTGCAAAACAACTGGGACCCTCCCAACAAGACCCTTACATGAGGTGAGATCGTCTTTGAGTAGTGAAATAGGGCCGAGGGCCTCGTTCGCTTCGCCAAGCATTTTCATTACTCCTTCTGACCCTCGGCCCTTCCATATGACAGTGGTGACCCATGAGTTCGGGAAATTTTTGGGGTCCTCCACATTACGACCATTAACTTCCTTGAAGTTGTGGAGGACCCTCAAATCTTTCAGGAGTTGCGGCTGGACCTTGTGAAGACGATCCAGAGCCCCCTCATCCACCCGGCAGATGTTTGATCCGGTATGATGGCGAGGTTTATCCTTTTTTTTAATGTGTTTAGGGACCTCATACCCCGAACTGTTGATTGATGAGCTCCACTGCCATTTCTTTGGTGTGGTGGATGGTGATGAAGATGATGCTGCTGTTGCTGGTAGGGCTGGTTTGGCTGGAGGTGACTCCAACGGCAGCAGAGGGGGGATGGGTCCCTTTTTCCTTGGTACTAAAACTGACATGAGAGGTGGTGGCATGGATCTTTGGGGTGGTGTGGTTGGTGGTGGTCGAATGATTCTCGGCTGTCTTGGTGATGAAGGGGTGGAATGAGGAGGCTCTGGTCGTGGAGACGATTTCCGCTCCTGGTCCAGCTGCTTTTTAAATTCTAAAAGTTTTTCGAACTTCTCCCGGCCTGGGCTGAAAGATCTGAGCTTAGGAGGAGTGCGCTGTTTAGGTGGGGTCTTGGGAGGGTATTTTGTTTTGAGGGGGGGGGTAATTTTCCTGCATATGATGAGTTGGACTTTGTTTCTGAGGGGGGTGAACTGTTGGTGCCCACCTGGGTCAACTTTTGGGAGTGAGGATCCTCAGGTTGGAGCTTCCTCCGACCTTTTCCCACAGTCAGCCACTCAGCCCCCGCCTCTTCGGAATTAACCGTAGGGGACGAAGGGGGAGTGGGGTTTTTTTACCCGCTGGTGTGGGCGAGACTACGGGAGCCTTCTTTTCTGTGTTTGTTGCAATAACAGGTGGGAGGGATCCGGGTTTGTGGTCGGGCTTTTTCGGGGCCTTCTTCCCCGGGCAAACTGCGGAGAGGTGACCAATCTCGCCACAGTGCCAGCAGGCGGGTTTCCTTCCTGACACAATGACAGGAAGCCTGCACCCTTCCACCTCCAACCAGTTGGGAACGGAGTAGAAGGTTTTCACATCTAACATAATGTCGAACCTCCATTCCCCACGCATTCCATCATGTGTCGCTGAGATGATGTCGCCAAATTGTAGCATATATGCAGCTAAATTTGCGTTTCTTAGGAAGCTAGGGACCTCGTATATTGATACCGTGGTCTGCCGCCGCCCCATATATTCTGTTCTGAAGAAATACTCTTTGTTTTCCAGGGGTCTTTTTGTTAGGGCGACGGCTTCTTCAATGGTCGGTAGCAATATATCCCAGAAAGCGTAAGAGGTACCAGCTATTATAGCTTGTGCCTTTACGCCCAGGCTGGAAATTTGATGGAGGACCATGTCTTTGGCGGGTTTAACGATTTTACGGGATCGCTTATCCACAACAAAGACAGACACTGTTCTTTTTTTTTGGTCTTGTCTTACTTCCTCCCAATTGAACATAAGCCCATGCTCCTGTACTTCACTGGAGATGACCTTTGCTTGCTGGAGCAAGTCGTCAACATCGACCTGAATTTTTGGGGGGGGCTGTCCAACTGTTTTCCGGTTTTTCTGAGTTATTTTTATCAATGATTGGTGCATTTTTTTCCGGGGAGTGTAGTTTTTTAGGTGATGGCGATTTTTCTTTTTGGTCGGGGAGAGGGGCATTTTTTTTCACACAAGGTGATTTGTTTTTCTTTTTCACCTGGGGGGGAAGGGTCACCCTTGATAGGGGAGAATAAGGCCTTTATGGCCGAGCCGTCTGACCGGCCGGCCATAAATGATAGGCTGGTTGGAAAATAAAGGGGGGGTGTAGATATGCAAGAAAAAAAAAAGAAAAAAAAAAGGTGAAAATAAAAAACTTAGCTTTTTTATCCAACCAGGTCAGAAATTTTCAGCCTGGCTGGGAGAAGTCACACAATGAGATGAGGTTTGATGATGGTAATATCCGTTCAATGTGCTGAAAAACAAACTTTATCCGGGTGAGGTCGAAAAGAATACAGCCTAGTCAAAAGGCTTTTACAAGATTAACAGCTTGAGCTGGACAGGGTTAGTATTTATGAACAAGCGTATCCAATAGGATGTTCTAGCCAATCACAATCCAAGGAATGGACTGGCCAATGTGTGCACATTGGAATCTCCCAATGTGTCATAAATAGCTCTTTCATTGAGGGCTGATTTACTTTGGTTTTAGCCTAGCTATTGACTACAAGTGTGTTTCGTGATTCAACATGGCGCTGCGAGCAGGATCCGACCTGACTGACTGGGAGAGCATATTTACCAATGCAGGCATAACCATGGCCTCTGCAAAGATCTGTGCGTAGACATTTTCAAATGAGGGCATCACAAGGGACACTATGTATATGCTGGACCGGACGATGCTCAAGGAGCTGGGTATAAAAAGCATGGGAGACGTACTCATCATACTAAAGTTGGCCAAAGAAAATCCGGCATCACCAACTACTCATGTAAAACCGACCGCCAAGCCTCCTCAACTTAACTCAGAAATGACACCACAACAGTTTCGGAAGTTTAAGATAGATTGGGATGTATTCACAAAGATGACCAACCTTTCTGACACACAGATGAACATCCAACTATACAACTGTGCCGAAGAAACTGTCCAGAACTCAATCATCAACACCTATCCTGAATTCTTCAACGCTGACCCAAGCAAACTACTAGACATGCTTGAGGTGTTGATCACGATGAAATCCAATCCCATTGTACAGAGAATCTCATTCTCATCCATTGCACAAGGCGATAGTGAGCCCGTCAATGATTACCTGATTCGACTGAAGTCAGGAGCAAGGGATTGCAACTTTATATGCCCCAACTGTGACCATGATTTGTCCAGCATATACGTCAAGGATCAGTTCATTCGGGGTATAGCCAACGATGCTCTACAAGCAGACTTGTTGGCTAAAGCAGGATCGCTGGGGACCCTAGAACAAAATGTGAGCCACGCCCAAGCATTTGAGATGGCACTGCGGGACCAAAACAAAATGTCCGGCATCTCAGACATAGCGAGACTTCAGATGTCGGCATATCGCCGACAAAAACGGGCTCAAAACATGATCCGACCAACTGCCACCAATAACCGCAGAAGGAACATGATGGAAATACAGCCCCAACGCAACGCATGTAGGGGTTGCGGTAGTTTCCAGCATGGTAAAACTGGGTCTGGCGACCGACCACGAATGTGTCCTGCATGGGGTCAAACATGCAGAGCATGTAGCAAACAGAATCACTTTGAAGGTGTCTGTCAATCAAAGGGCAAAGTAAAACAAGAAGCCATATGGAGTTCAGAGGACGAGGAAGCCGTCATGGATGCTCTCATTGCCCACATGATATTCGACCCGGCAACCAACACCTATAGACCAGGCAACAATAGCAGCCACGAGGAAGTGGAAGTAACACTTATCCCATTCTCTCCGTGTCCGGATCCAAGACAGGCTAGGGACATTCCCTCCTCTCGTCCTACCAAACTAAGGATCTACCCAGACAGTGGTGCAACAATATGCCTCGGCGAGACAAAGCACCTGAGACACATGGGAATATCAGAGAAAAACTTGGTCCCCTCAAGCAAGAAGGTACGCACGGTTGGAGGATTCTCCTTGACATGCCAGGGCTGGCTACCCGTCGCCTTCAAAGTTGGAGAAAAGACCACAAAGCAGGCACTATACATATGCAGAAATGTACAGATACTATATTTCAGCAAAGATGTATGCATCGATGTGGGTATACTGCCCCCTTGCTTTCCTAAGCCCATGATATCACCACCCTCGTTCATCGATCCAATAAGATGCGATGCTGTACATTCAGAACCACGTCTTCCTGAAGTAGACCTCTCAGAAAAACAAAAAACAAATTCCAACTACCCTAGAACTCCTCCATTCTCACCAACCAGCGAAAACGTGCATAAACTGAAGAAATGGCTGTTGGAAAGATTTGCCAAGACGGTATTCAACAGCAGCGGGAAATTTCCAGCTATGTCCGGCCCTCCAGCCCACATTCACCTAAAGGAAGGCTCAACCCCCAAAGCTAGACACAACCCGATTCCAGTACCATATCACTACAAAGAGCAAGTAAAAGAAGCCCTTTGGGAAGATGTCAAAAGAGGCATCATCAGTCCCGTACTTATTGGTACCCCTACAAATTGGTGTAGCACCATGGTAATCACCGCTAAAAACGGGAAGCCAAGAAGAACGGTAGACTACCAACATTTAAATTCCCAATGCAAGCGGGAGACACACCACACAAGTTCCCCATTCCAACTCTCACTCCAGGTACCACCAAACACAAAGAAAACTGTCCTTGACGCGGTGGATGGCTATCATTCAATACCCCTAGATGAAGAATCTCAACCTCTCATGACCTTCATCACAGAGTGGGGTTGTTTTATATATCTCAGAATGCCCCAAGGGTATTTAGCTTCGGGTGACGCCTATACACGAAGGTACGATGAGATAATCAAGGACATCCCACGCAAAATAAAAGTAGTTGATGACACCCTCCTTTATGACAAGACCATAAAAGACGCCTTCTACCATACCCTAGACTACTTATCACTATGTGAGACGAATGGCATAGTCATCAACAAAGATAAATTCCAGTTCTGCCAAGACGTAGTCCAATTCGGAGGCCTCCAAATAACACCAACAGGAGTGACCCCTTCTAACAACTTGCTGAATGCAATTTCCAGCTTCCCAAGCCCTAAAAACATTACAGATGCAAGGTCCTGGTTCGGGCTTGTCAACCAAGTAGCATGGGCATACTCATTAAGCCCTATAATGCTACCATTCCGAGAACTTGTGAAAAAAAACTCCAACTTCATTTGGAATGAAAGTCTCGAAAAAGCATTTCAGCAATCTAAACAAGTTATAGTGGGGTTAGTAAAAAAAGGAGTTACCACTTTTGATATAAATAGAACAACCTGCTTGGCACCTGACTGGAGCAAGGATGGAATGGGCTTCCAGAAGCACTGCTTACAGAAGCACTGCACATGCCCCACCGAGAAAGCCCCAGTGTGTTGTCCTGATGGGTGGCACATTGTATTTGCCGGCAGCAGATTCTGCACTGATGCAGAGTGCCGATATGCACCCATCGAGGGCGAAGCAGCCGCTGTCACCTAGTCATTAGAAAAATGCTGCCTATTCATCATAGGCTGCCCAAATGTGATAGTAGTAACCGACCATCAACCACTTACGGGAATATTTGGTGACAGGGACCTTGGCAAAATAAACAACCCGCGCCTATTCAGACTTAAAGAGAAGTGCCTAAGATATCACTTCACAATTCAACGTTGCCCAGGCAAGTGGCACAGGGGTGCTGATGCCATTTCCCTCAACCCAGTTGCTACAGTGGAATCGCTCATTAGCATATGTCCCACAAACCCATCCCCCAAAGATATCCACCTCTCTAACAGCAGAGATGTTGCAATGGAATTAGCTGCAATTCAAGCAGCAGTAAACATTGATAACAACACCACTGTTATAACCCCTGACCACATTTGGGCATCAGGCCGAAATGACAAAGTCTATACAACCCTGATAAACGCGATTAACCAGGGATTCTCACCCAAATGCAACCTCACAGAACCTGACATCCGTGATTTCTGGGAGGTGCGACACCGACTTAGCAATGACAGAGGGCTAGTATTAATGGACAGAAGAATTGTCATACCAATGCCCTTGAGAAAAAAAATATTGCACTGCCTACACCCAGCCCACCAAGGCGTAGATGGAATGAAAGCTCGAGCTAATGACTCTGTTTATTGGCCGGGAATGAATGCGTCAATACGAAACTTTAGAGCAAATTGCTCGATTTGTACAACCATCGCCCCTAGTCAACCACGAGAACCCATCACCATGACACCATCTCCAGAATGGCCATTCCAACAAATAGTGATGGACATATTCCACGTTGGGCACATTACATACCTTGCCTGCGCAGACAGATTGACTGGCTGGCTCATATTATATCATCTGAAACCAGGCCATGCCACAACATCAAAATTAATGTCCATCTGTCGACAACTATTTCAAACGTATGGCACTCCAGAGGAAATAAGTACAGATGGTGGCCAACCATTCACCTCTACTGCATTCCAGGGATTCTTTCACACATGGGGCGTAAAGCACAGACGATCCTCGGTCGCATATCCCCAGTCCAATGGCCGTGCAGAACTAGCAGTAAAAACTGCAAAGAGGATAGTCAACGGAAACACAGACACTCAAGGTTCCCTGGACAATGACAAGGCCACTTGAGCCATCTTGCAGTACAGAAATACCCCAATTCAAGGTATTGGCCTATCACCGGCACAACTACTACTTCACCGCCGGCTTCGGGATTCCATCCTTTCGCAACCATTCCTCTACAAACCACATCCCGAATGGATAGCGACAGCGAAACGCCGCGAAGAAATTCTTCATAAACGCAATGCTAAGTTGGTAGAAAGATACAACAGACATACTCACAACCTATGCCCATTACAAGCCGGTGACACAGTGACCATTCAAAACCCACTTAATCACCGGTGGAACACCACAGGAAAAATAATCTCCGCTCTACCCGAGCGTCAATACAAAATCAGGATTGATGGCTCCGGAAGAATCACACTTAGGAACCGCCGTTTCCTCAAAAAGTGCAAGCTCAAGCCTCCACCAACCCCAATACCAAGACCAACAATCCTGTCAACCAATGCTACAGTCATGCATCCCCCATCGTCTCCCTGTAGTAGCACATACACAGCAACCAGACCCCAACAACAAACCACACATATATCCCCACGACTTCGATCATCAAGGATTCCCCGAGCTCTCTCTAGGTTACTACCACACAACAAACCAGGCATAAAAGAGAGACACCCCTCTCACGCAACGCGGCCTACCCGTGGGGGTGAAGGGGAGATGTAGAATAAACAAAAGAACTGTAGAAGGCAACAACACACAACAGCAACAATAGTAATAATAATAACAGCAACACTTACCAGAGGTCCAGCCTTTTACAAGATTAACAGCTTGAGCTGGACAGGATTAGTATTTATGAACAAGCGTATCCAATGGGATGTTCTAGCCAATCACAATCCAAGGAATGGACTGGCCAATGTGTGCACATTGGAATCTCCCAATGTGTCATAAATAGCTCTTTCATTGAGGGCTGATTTACTTTGGTTTTAGCCTAGCTATTGACTACAAGTGTGTTTCGTGATTCAACAACCAGAATAATTAGTAAGCAATTGGACATTAAACTAGGACTGTTTACTCAAGAAGAACTTGACTCTGTTCTTAAAAAAATTAAAAATAGGAAAGCTGCAGGGCTTGACAAGATTCTCCCAGAGGTATAGAAGACCAGACAATTCAACGACATACTACTGCAACACAATCTATAATCAAAATCTAATAGACAGATGGAAGAAGGGATGCATCCTCCCCTTCCCTAAAAAGGGGTGACCTCGGATTAGCCAAGAACTACCGAGGTATAACACTTATATCCATAGCAACCAAAAGTTACAATGCCCTACTATGAAACTGTATAGAACCCAAAATCAACAACATCCTTAGGAAAAACCAAAATGGCTTCCGAAGAAATAGATCCACAACCCCACAAATATTGACCATCCGTAGAATACTTGAAGGTGTACAGGCAAAAAACCTACAGGCGACAATACTATTTGTCGACTTCACCAAGGCCTTTGATTCCATTCACAGAGGGAAGATGGAACAAATCCTACTAGCATACGGCCTACCAAAAGAAACCGTAGCAGCAATAATAATTCTCTATGGAAACGTCAAAGTGAAAGTATGTTCAACGGATGGAGACACAGACTACTTCCACATTGTAGCAGGACAAGGTGACACGCTAGCCCCATACCTGTTTATCATCTGTCTAGACTATGTGCTTAGAACATTGATTGATAAAATCAGAGAAAACGGCTTCGAGATGACAAAGAAAAGAATTAGAAGGTACCCCGCAAAAACAATTACCGATGCCGACTACGCCGATGACATAGCAATTCTGGCAAATACACCCAACCAAGCTGAAACACTACTGCATAGTTTGGAACAAGCTGCCACAGGCATTGGCCTCCATGTCAATGCACACAAAACGGAATATATGTGCTATAATCAAACAGGAGACATCTCCACACTAGACGGAACCTCTCTGAAACTAGTAGACAAATTCACCTACCTAGGAAGCAGTGCTTCATCAACCGAAAAAGACATCGACACACAGCTAACAAAAGCATGGATAGCTATCGATAGGCTATCGATCATATGGAAATCAGAACTGACTGATAAAATGAAACGCAGTTTCTTCCAGGCAGTGGTCATGTCGATACTACTGTAGAGATGCACTACGTGGACGCTAACAAAATGGCTGGAGAAGAAGCTAGACAGCAATTACACAAGAATGTTGCGAGCAATATTGAACAAGTCCTGGCGGCAACACCCCACAAAGCACCAACTATATGGCCACCTGCCTTCCATCACAAAAACTTATCCGAGTTAGACAAACCAGACATGCAGGACACTGCTGGAGAAGCAAGGACGAGCTCATAAGTGATGTACTCCTATGAAACCCCACATATGGCCGAGCAAAAGCAGGATGACCAGCTCGAACATACATACAGCAGCTATGTGAGGATACGGGACATAGCCCTGAAGACCTGCCAGAGGTGATGAATGATAAGGAGAAGTGGCGAGAGAGGGTCAGAGATATCCGTGCTAGTGGCACGACATCATGATGATGATGAAACTTTTTACTCATACTAAACTGAATTGTTTGAAATAGAACTGATTATTTGCATAAAATGGATTCAGCATTAAATAACCTACAACGGTTGATATGCCATAAAACCCAAACAACCAACCAATTTTGTCATCATAGACAAAACTAAAAGATTTATCTTCATAAGGATAGAGTATTCAAGCAAGCTAACAATTATATTGTTAAAGGAAATTAAAGACTTTAAGTTCAATAGGATTTCCTTATCGTTAAATGGATTAATAAAATGTGTGGCCTATATGGGTTCTATCTAAAACTATTAGAAAACTTATTTATATAAACACAAATATACTTAACTAGACAACCTGTGAACTTAGTAGTTCATGATGATATCAATGCTTCTATTTGGGAAGAACTGAATGATTTTCATATTTATCTCTATTATATCCAGAATTTGGATGTTTTAAAAAATGACATTTACTGCAAATGCATACCTACACCAAGATTATTATTCAGTTTCAAACTGAGCTGGAAATTACTTTATTTTGTAAGGTAGAGCATTTTGAGTGTATTGCTATTATAAAAATCTCAATATGATATGCTATTTTTGCTGAGTTACATACATACACAGACAAATATGAGAATTTCAGTGATATATAGATAATGCATATTTAAATATTATATTTAAAATTTTTTGAAAACTTTAATTATTTTAATTACATTCAGCTATAAAAGAGCAGCCTCATTTTCTATACATTCATCAATCTGTTGCTCAAAGATATACCTCCTAACTACCTCACCCCTTCTTGTGCCTATGAGGTGACAATTTTTACTCTAAGATATCATTCTGCCAGATTATATATATATATATATATATATATATATATATATATAATTGGTTAAAATACAAGAAAATTAGAGATTGTAATACATGATGAATTTATTTCACTTCTACAAGATCTTCAGAGAGATTTCCAAGATAGAAAGAGAGAGATAATGCACTAAAAACTTTTTTAATGGAAACCTAAGAGAGGGTCATTTAATAGAAGTCTGTGTTAATGATCAATGATATATTAAAGCTTTCCAAGAATCTTTTGCCAAGACATTAAGGAAATATCAATAAATCTCACCTAGATACAAAAAGAATAGATGATGCTTGATTTTGAAAAAATTCAGGTCAAAGACATTCATTATTATAAAATCATTGTAAACACTTATTCTAATGGCACTCTTTAATAACCCACGCTAACAATACTTTGTAAGATTAGTTTATAGCAGCAGCACATCAAGATTTTGGTACTTTATTTTAAAGACTAAGATTGGTAAAACCTGAAAATAATGCCACATAGTAACACAAATCTGCAAAGAACTTTTTTTTAAATCATATTAATTAATACTAAACTTGAAATAAGATGAAACAAGGAGGAAGTAGAAGTCCATTAATTTCTCAATATAACATTGGGCTTTCTACAATCTTTGACATATCACCCATGAGGTAGAAGACTGTGAAAAAATAATGAAAAGACATTTTTGGTTTCTCATTATTCATAGTTTTCCTATAAAAATCCACCCACTCTAATAGCATTCTTATGTCCCAAAGAATGTTATAACAGTATTGCAGAAAAGAAAATATCTGTTACTATGATTAATAATTCTAAAAACATCTCAAATCTGCCTCTCTTACTACAGCTATTTTTGGATTAAACAAGAACAAAAGGGTATTAACTAGAAAGAATAATTGGATCAGAATATGAAAAGTTAGAAAAATAAGACAGAATTCTTTGTTGGAAATAAAACCCATAGACAAATGAATTTTCAAATTTACTTATACAATTTTCTGTAACATGCCATCCTAGGAAAGTATTGATTATTTTAAATTGGTTTTCCAGTTGAAGATGAATATATAAGATATTGGGAAGAGTGTCTTTATCCTCTATAGGCAACCAATAGTTTTGATATCAGGCTACGAAATTCTGTATGCATACATATTAGACCCAGGAGAAGGTTTTAATAAAAAAATAAATTATTGTTCATGGAACAAGAAAAGACTCGTCAAGAGGTGGTCTTTAACAATAAACACGATTAACAGGAAGCAATGTTGCTGTAAGGTGCAACTAATTGTATTCAATTGAAATTTCCAAACATCAAAAGGAAAAAAATAATTCTTATCCTTACTGAAATAATTATTCCTATTAACCTAAACATTACTAAATAGATTTATAGGTATTTCTTCTAAATGGAAAGGTAAGATAATTACAATATTGTTTAGAATCTGGACCAAAGACAAAAACTGAAAAATTTAAGTGTCACTCAAATTAAACAATATTTCACTAGAAAACTGACATTTTTCAAAGGACGCAAACTTTTTAGAAACAATTTAGTATAAATTTTTAATTGACTTAATTTGTAAAAAAAGACCATTTAGTAAAATGTAATAAGTAAAATGGAATTTTAACATTTGTCTGTCTGCCTCAATCTGTAATCCAAATCTTGAATTCTTACCCAGCATAGACTGATACTTTAGTTCATCATCATCAAGTCACGCCATTAGCACGGACATCCCTGACCCTTTCCCACCATCCTTCTCTATCATCCATTGCTTCCACGGCAGGTCTTCAAGGCTACATCCTGTATTAGCACAGAGCTGTTGTGTGCATGTTCTAGCTGATCGTCCAGCTTGCTTTTGCTCGTCCATGTGAAGGGGTCCACAGGAGTATGTTACTTATGAGTTCGTCCCTACTACTCTGGCAGTGTTCCACATGAATGGTTCATCTAACTTGGATAGTTTTCATAATGAGTGGTAAGTGGCCGTACAGCTGCTGCTTTGTGGGGTGCTGCCTCCAGGACTTGTTCAATATTGCTCATAGCATTTTTGTGTAGTTGCCATCAAGCTTTTTCTCCATACGTTTAGTTAGCATCCATGTAGTGCATCCATACAGCAGTATCGAGACGACCGCTGCTTTCATTTTCATTTTATCGGTCAGGTCTGACTTCCAGATGAGACACAGCTTCCTAGGTAGGTGAACTTGTCTACTAGCTTCAGAGAGCTAGTGTAAGTTAATAACACCAAATAATAAATGTTCCCTTGAGTTATCCTGAAAAATCATTAAATAGGTACTGGTATATAAACTTTAGTTCATATTACCTTTCCTGATTGGACATTTATGTTAAAAATTCTTTAAATTGTAGTTAAACTATGAAATGAAAATTAACTATTGTTGAATAGTTTTGTTAGCAATTCATCCTCTATAAGATTTAACAATTACAGCCAATTAAACTCCCTCTTAATATTGCCCAGTCAACTGGGGGTGTAGAATACACCAACTGCATCTCTGCTGTGGTAAAACTCCCCTAATGAGTATCCTAGATATGACACTAAACAATCTGATGGTGAGGCTTCAGTAATGCTGGAGCTTTGAGGAATGCAGAGTACGCCTTCATTGCCATCACTCCCAGGTCCACTCTGGCCCGGAGATGTAGCACCTGATAGAGTCCTATCTATGGGCCAAATGTATAAAATATGTATAAAAATGGATTTAGCATTAAATTACCTACAATGGTTGTTATGCAAAAAAAAACCAAACCAAATCATCCTTTTTAATATGCTTGGATAGTTTAACATAAGGAGAGTTAGACAGAGCTTCACTCTTGAATGAATCATTTGAAAACAAAGTAGAATTATGCATTTGTTCACTTTCCAATATACTGATATATTCACTTGATTTGTTCCTTGAAAATGAACCTAACGACTTTTGTTCTTCCTTTCCTAAATTCCACCTCTCTATACACTCAGACAAAAAGTTAAACAAATATTCATATGTAGAAATGTGCATTCATATATCTACATGTGTGCTTGGAGGTGTGGGTAGTATTATGGTTATTAGAACAAAATGGAATTCAAGTTCCAACCAAGACAAAATACTATTCACTTCATTCTAATGATCTTAGGAAATGCATGAACCCACTTCTTCTCTTTCATCTAAATTATCAGCAAAAGAGCAGAACAGACTGGTGGTCTCTCTAACCTTGGTGAGCAACCAGTTAAGAAGGACAACTGAATTCAAATCCAGAAGCTGAAGTTCCTGAGACAGTTGTATGTTACCTTCAACCTTATTCTGGCAACCCCAATAACTATGAAGACAAGTTGTATTCAACTCTGCTCTTTCTTTGGATAATACTAACTCCTCTACCTGGCCAGGATGTGACACAAGGTCAATTTTTAAGCGGAGTTTAACAGGTTTGAATTCAGTTTCTTTTTTCTCCTAGACTGGTTACTATACCAGTCTGCCCTACTAATTACTGGAGGGAGAATAATTGAATTCAAACCTTTCTCAAGTGTATTAGTGCTATGTGAAATACAAACAACCCCATCCAGGATTTGAACTCAAGTGGCCATGTCCACTTCCTATGATGTTTGCTATTACACCACAAGCACCACATGTATATATTGTACATCAATAAGTCATTTATTTCATACAACAAATATTTATTTTTTAACATAATCTCTTGTCACTGGACTTAACCTAACACTTCCTTATTAGTCATACAGATCAAACATTATACATGCTGGGGCTGAAGTAATAAGACAGTCTTTTACTACATAATAGAAACTTACTGCTTTATTGCCTCTCTCTCACACTGTAAAGTGAAAAAAATTCAGATCAAAATTTACCCACAATGCCAGGCTTCAAACTACCCAACAAAAAATGAAACTTAAAAAAAATTTTTTTTTAATTTACAAAAACGTCTTTACATCAAGAAAAATAATTTTACTATATTAAACTTTAAGTAAATCATAAGAATTGGAGAGAAAAGAAAAAATCTGATATAAAAGTGTCTTGATAAAAAAATTTATAAAAAGAGGGGAGGTATAAATAACTTTTCAAATACTTGAAAAGTTGTTTACACATAATGATAAATTTATTGGCACCTCAATTTTAAAAAACAACCAAAAATCAGTAAATTTCAATAAAATTTTCATTACTTTTTATTTTGAACAAATTTATTTATTTATGAGTAGAGCTGTCACAGCCTAACACTACTCTTACTTTCTTAGAAACCAAAAGTTTAGCAAAAAATCCCTGAGCTGTTAAAACCCCTTTCAGTATAAATACCAGCTCCAAAATATCAGACCCAACAGAATTGGCTTGCCTGGCCTTGGGTGATGAGGATCCAGAGTGTAGCATGTCCAGCAGTTCCTGCTTTCTTCCAATTGATCCTAGACGATTAGACACCATCACCTCCTTTCCCCAGGTGCATTGAAGATAGCAGCCCAGCCTCTTCTTAAACTATCCTTTTCAGGACCACAAATCTTTCCTTAACTCTACTGTCCTTTTCAGGGCTACAATAAGTCTTATCTCCTCTCTACTTCTTTTTCAGGGTAGTAAACTTTACAACAGCACGAGGATGATGATGTATCAGCAGCCAGCAAAATGCAGTGAACACTTGGAGTAAAGGACCAGTCCACGAGCAGATGATACTGATTGGACTACTGTTGACTTCACAAGCAGAGCAGTGACACATCGCAACTCTGGCCATATAATCCGGCCTTCAAGCTGCTCCCCTCATGACTTCAGTCCACGAGCTAATGACACCACTCGAACTGATGACATTTCGTCAAACACTTCAAAGCTAAAGTCAACCAAACCCCAGTTATCTGCCAAATCAACAACCAAGATGTCAATTAGCCTGTATCTGCAATCCAACACATCCGATTCTCCGGTTGTCTATAGGCACCTGGCCACATAGATGCACCAACGACCTGTTCAAGATCATCTGGACTCACTGTCACCAAATACTACAGTCGAGTCTACACTACAACATGAACTTTATCCAAATTCCTCTTCATATATCTATCACCAAATAAAAGTTGGCATTTAAATTTACTCTCTTGTCTTTTTCATGCTTGCTTTGTCTGTGTCACATCACTCATTTGTAAAAGTTTGTGAGATCGACATATTTATCAGCTCTGCATCAGAGTATTTTGCAATTAAAAAAAAGGAAAACTTTTCTTTAAATTTCGATTTTTTTTTTTTTGTAAGATTTTCTGTGGTTTCTCAGATATTTGCACCTTCAGAGTTCAGTGCTCATGCGCAGTTTGAGAGACTTATATACTATTTTTCCATATCATTTTCAAATTAGTTATATTTCCATGTGCACATAAAGTAGGACACTTTCTAGAGCTAAATCAACAATCTACAACACCCAATTTGCTTTGCTTCAAAAAGTAAACAGGTTCAAGTCTAAATGGTATCTAAAAATGAATGCATACCTAGAAGAAAAAAAGTGAATGATCCTAAAATAAACAGAAATCCATAAATACTTTTTATCTTGGTTCTAGACTAAGAAACCAGTTATAAAACCCATTGAACCAATCATGAAAGAGAAAAGACTTGTTTTTTAAATATGACAGAAGACAGCACTTGAAGAATCATCACAAAACAATTAACATTTCTCAAAAGATGATATGACTAGCTCACAGGTAGGGAGGTATTTTAGAAAAGACTAAGAAAAAATAAATGCGGTGGGATTTCAAATACGAAGAATTAAGTGGGTCACCAACATATGAGAGGAGGCTGGCTATCAACATATGCCAAATCACCAAAGTTAAGCATTGACGACCCTACTCAGAGCTTAGATAGGTGACCACTTAGTAACAACAAGAACTGCAATCAATACTTTGTAAATAACAAAAAAAAAAACGTACTGGCAAAATTGCACTCTTTATTAAGCTTTTTCCCCTTAAAACGTATTAAAAAATGATTAAAATTTAAGGTTAAATTTTAGTTTTATTTGAAAAATAGTATCATAATCATCAGTATTAAAAGCAAAATAACATTACACATCTAATAAATTTTACATTTAAACATTCACCAAAAGTTGGAAATCTACCCAACTCACGGTTACGTAAATTTAAAAAATGATATTAAAATTTCAAAATACTTTTAAAAAGATTTTCAATGAAATTAGTAAGTAGAAACATTAATAAACCGATTTGTGTAAAAATATTACACGTTGATAACTAAATCACTTGTTATGTTTTTTTATTTAACCAAGTAGTAGGTTAAAATCAATGACAGAAGACATTCTGCGTAACTTCACAACAAACTATTACGTTGCGTTATAGTTTCCCACTAAAAATTATTAGTACAGAAGGCCAAACACACACATAACTTTTTAAGTATAAAAAATTGTATCAGCAATGGTTTGCTTTTGTATTCAATCTTGTAAAAGGAAAATAAGCACGTTAACATGGTTTTTAAATGCACAATTAAGAAAACTCAATAAAATAATTATTATCAGTTTATTATTTAAATAGCGAAATAATTAACCTTTTTAATTACCTTTTTTAATGTTTTACCTGGTAATAATCTATAAATCTTTCATCACCCCTAAAACACTAATTTTTACTTTTTTAGAAATTTCCTATTTGCACAACATTTTTTTTCATACATTTCAAAAAGCTTTTCAGTGAATAAACAAATAATTTACTTAAATTGTAAAAGTTCCATGTGTTGTATATTGACCCTTGACCGAGCCGTCAATCAGAGATGCACCTGTGTAAATAAGCGGAAGAAGAAACGGAAGCAAGTGGACGTTATGAAAGAATATATTCTTTCATAACGCTCACTTGCTTCCGCTTCTTTTTCCACTTCGGCAGGTGCCGGCGGCAGTTGAGTTAGTTGGTGACAGGAAGGCCATAGTGAAGGCCAGCTTGCAGACTGAAGGCTGTGGCCCTCAGTGACCCCCGGTTGAGCAACTCCAGCCAAGATGCGGAAGAAGTGCTAAGTAGGTTCTTGAAGATAACACAGCGTGCTATGGTCAATAGAAGAAGTTGGGTCAATATAGTAGTCTGTCCCTGTCTCCGCCTATCTCTCACACACCACAGAAACATCGAGAATAAAGTGTGAGAGATACATATTTTTATAAAGAAGTGTGTTCGATCGTTCATTGAAGTTCGCAAATTATGTTTGATTATGTTTTCGCTTATATTTGTATATGTATGTGCTATACAACACATGTATGCTAATATAACAAGCACAAAAAATGCTTATAAGTTAAAATTTAAACGATCATAAATTAATTTTAATTAGAAATGAATGTTTGAAAGAAATGATTGACATTCTTTTAAATCTTCGACAGCTTTCTTTAAAAGAAGCTAAAATAGAAGAATCTTTCTAGATTTGACAATAGTGAAATGTAAATGAAACTGAAAGTTACTGCGAAGCGTACTAAAAATAGAATTTTTCTACCCGAATACAAGGACCAAACTGGAAATTGATTAACAAATGAGGGTTACAGTAGGTTTCCTAACTTTTTTGTCCACTATTGTTTATATCTTTAAGATAAATAAAAATATTTTTTAAAATATAGCTCCCAATTTCTTGCTTTAAAATTTGTTTTTTGATAAATACTTATCAAAAAACATAAGACAAGTTTTTAATAAAAGAAAACCTAATGCTTTATAAATGTCATTCATTAATGAATGAACACTGAACATTTCATTAAAATCGGATAATTCCCTTAGTTTTGGTGATTTTTTCAATCAGGGGTAGTGATTTGTTACAGAATGAAATGTCCATGGCGACCATGTTGTTAGTACCTAATATATCGGTCAAGTAGTAAAATACAGTATTTTATTTTGTTAAATAATCAAAAGACTACATTTGGATTTTACAACAATTTTCTTTTTGTATTGATAGACAGTCGACGATAGTATAAATAATAAGCAACATCTATATTGGTTATTTAATTGTGAGACTCATTTAAATAAGCAATGAATAAAAAGCTCTCTTTTTATCATCTCACAGTAATTATGTAAATTTACCAGAGACCAAAGAAGAGAATTTACCTTTTACGACTAGTAGTAATTACGAATTTTATTAAATCATGCCTATATTTTACATCTGCACATATAATTTCTGCAAACTCAAAAGGTCAAGATGTCCAAATTTAAATCAGAAATCTATGTACATTTCACGAATTTCAAACATGAAAAGTAAACTGGCATTTGGATACACTCACTATTTTCTTTTGGTTTTCTACTTATCTATTTTTTAGTGTTCGATTTAGAATAGGCGCTTTATATTATATAATATAATATCATATTTACTGGCTTGGCTTTTAACAGTCTGTTTCACGAAGTCACAATTTTCAAATTAGCTTATTTAAAAATTATGAATCGCAAATGAGAAGCAGACTGTTACAAGTAAAAACTATATATGTGTGTGTGTGTGTGTGTGTGTGTGTGGAAAGTTGGATAAACCAAACACTTAACTCAAATTTAGATGTGTGATATTTCGTTCGGCTTTATTTAATCTTCACAAAGTTCTAAATTTGAGTTAAGTGTTTAATTTATCCACTTTTCCACATATTTCTATCACACTGTCAAGATTCACTACAAATCTATTTTTCAGCACACACACACACACACATAATAAAAATGAAGATTATGAGAAGTGAAAACGGGAAAACATCAGATGAAAATAATGATGTATAGATGTTTAAAATGGAGGAAAAGTTGAAAAAAATCGAGAGCAGTGTAGAGAGGCATGAAAAAGAGAAAGTGGTAAAGGAATGAAAATGAAGAAGGAAGAACACTAATATGAATGATATTGACAGATAGAAAAACAACGAGGAAAAGATAAAATAAAAGGAACCAGTATAACCGAAACGAAATAATCATTGTGAACAATCATATTCATTGCAATTGGTGGGAGAGGGGGGAACTAACGAAGTGGGCAAGCAAAGTCTATGGCGGCTGTCAAAGAAACAAGACATAAAACGAATGGCAATGAAAAATAAAAGACAAAATAAACGCCGTCGTCTCGTGCGTGCTAGAGTATTTTCAGGGGATTTAAGATCTTTAATAGTAGTAGCTATGGACGGCCAAGTTGGAGATGGGGTAAAAGAAAAAAGTGTTTGTAGATCTGAAGAATAAAACAGAACAAGAGCTTTGTCCTCATCACCACCAGTCAATTCCATGCTCTCTTTCTTTTCACCCACCAGTAAATGTCTGAAGGCTAAAATCTATTTGTTCAGACATAAAACCTCAATGACCAACTGAAACATGAGAGAAACCATTTTCAGATATAGTTCAAGTGGCAAAGAAGAGGCTTCATGGCTCTTGGGATCACCCCGCCATAAAGTTGCAAAATGCTAGTTTTAATCTCAGTGATAAATATCTCTTGCGATCAGTGAAATGCTTCTAAATCTGTAATATTCAATTACCCTATTTTCCAACGTATAACATACCTTAATTTTGAGACAAATTTTAGAAATAAAAGATTAATGTAAATTATGGTATACAAGTCGATCTGACACATAAGTCAACCTCAAGATTTTTCACTCAACATTCTGAGTTAGACCTATACCTGCTGTATATGTCGACCCCCAAACATACGGTAGGCAAGCATTAGATTATATGTGCAAATCTTACACATTAAAGCTTATATTCATGTGAATTCACAATTCATTGCACTATTATGAAATTGTGCAAATAAACAACATATCGTAGTTGTCTGACTGGGTGCTGTGACATGCCGGTTACTGTTTACAGTCAGTTCATCAGCTGTTGAAAACGGCGGGTTATATAGCGTTAATATAATACTTAATTTGTATTAGTTTTATTATTTCGTACTAATCTCAGTATTAATTAGTTTTCCAAACGCGAGTCTTAGTTGAAAATGTTTGTGGTAGTTTACTGGGTTTGGTTTGGTTAGGTTATGGCATTGAAGGTTATCTAATGCCAAATGCTCTTTAGACATATATATCAAATATATGATTTGTAAGCACATTTTGTTGATAAAATTTTTAAACACAGTTAACGGGTTTCAAGTATTTCTATTTAACACAAATAATTCTATTCAATAATAATAATTTGTTTACAAACAGTGAAGTGGTTACAAGTATTGCGATTTAACACTAATTATTCTATTCAAAACTATTCAGTCATTTGCACACAATCAAATAGTTGTAAGTATTGCTATAATTCAATTTAGGCACACAGTTAAAGAGTTTCAAGTATTGATATTTGACACTAATAATTCTAGTCAACATTATTCATTCTTTTGCATATAGTTAAATGGTTCCAAATACTGCTATGTATCCCGAGCAATTCAATTAGTCATTTGTTTACAGTTAAATGGTCAAAGTATTCTATTTCTAACAATTCAATTTAACATGTCATTTGTTTGCACACAATTTATATGGCAAACAGTTCTATTTGACCCATAGACAGAACCCTATGAAGGGGTACTCCACATTCACCAAAGCTATAGGACTGGAGCCTCACCCTCAGATAGTTTAATGTCGTATCGAGAACACTCATTGGGAAAGGGAGGTCTTACACCTCTGCAGAGATCAAGTCAGTGTATTCTACAGCCCCAACCGACTGGGCGAAATTTATTGGAGTTACGATGTGGAGTATATCGATTGTTGAGAGTATTGTTTTACTGGTTGACCACTCAGTGGTGAAGGTTTGGATTTTAGCCTAAACGTATAAATCGACCCCTAGTTTTGTAGAGAATTTTTAGGCTTAAAAATTAGACTTGTACGCCACAATTTACGGAATATTTAAATTTAAGCAAATAAACTTCCGTTTTTAGAAGAATTATTCTATCGTCCGTAACTTACAACTTGTATATGCTAGCCGCTTCAGTTTAAATCTCATTAAGGATGTTACTCAGAGGAAATTTGAAATGTAGTTATGCATGTAATTTCCCGATTAAACATAAAAAATATTAAAAATAAAAATTAAGTCATTTGTGTTGTTGACCAATAAAAAAAATATTTACTTGCGAATAGGCCACACGAGATGCCAAAAACTCAGTCCTTTGTGAGATCTTGCCCAAAATAGTTTTCGCTCTGGAGCAAAGCTTTCTGTTCTTTTTCTCATCCAAATAAATGAAACAATTTAAATCGTGCTGGTATATTAGTTTAATGTTCCCGTTGTAAAAACTGTCCATAATAATGTTTCTATTTAGGAAGGAGTAGCCTAGCGGTTAGAGTGTTCGCCATTGGCCCGGGAGACCTGGGTTCAATCCCAGGTCGAGTCATACCAAAGACTCAAAAAATGGTACTTGATGCGTTCTTGCTTAACACTCAGCATTATAAGGTACGGATCAAGGGTAAAGTGGAGCGATCCAGGGAAAGGAGTCGCGCCCTCCCCTACACCTTGGTGTAGTAAGCTATCGAAAAGGGAGCCTTCGGGTCACCCTCGACTATGGTCGCCAACTTTACTTTACTTATATGATTCTGTTAGTTATCTTAGTTATATCGAGAATTTAGATGATTATGACGTTCACCACAGTTAGAATCACATATAATTATCATTCAGTTGCAAACTGAACTGGAATATACGAGGATCATTAAATAAGTTTCCAGACTTTTTTCGTATGGGTACTTTTATTGATAGTACACACATGAAACTCTAATCTCCTTCGAAATAATCTTCTCCGGCTGCAATGCACTTGTACCGTTCCAACAACTTCTGGAAGACCCCATGGAAGTCCTCTTGTGTGAGCGTGTCAATGACCTTCGTCATTGCTACTTTCATCTCCTCAATTGTCTCATAACGACAGCTTCTAAGTTTTTCCTTGAGCTTAAGGAATAACCAAAAGTCACAGGGAGTAAGGTCAGGACTATAGGGAGGGTGAGGAACTGTCTTGATGCCCATCTTGGTCAAATAGTCTGTGACAAGGATGGAGTTGTGGACTGGTGCATTGTCCTGGTGGAAATGCCATTGACCCGATTTGAAGAGTGCTGGCCTCTTCCGACGGAATCTCTTCCTGAACTCCCTTAAATCCTCAACATAGTATTCCTTATTGACTGTCTGTCCAGTGGAAACCCAGTGCATATAGATCATGCCAGTGCTGTCAAAAAAAGGGATCATCAAAAGTTTGTTGGTGGATTTGCTCTGTCTGGCCTTCTTGGGTCTGGGAGAGCCAGCATGCTTTCACTGGGAACTCTGTCTCTTGGTCTCTGGGTCCTAGCAGTAGATCCAGCTTTCATTGCATGGCATTTTTTCCAAGTTTAAAACAGAATTTTATTGCATATTATTCTTCTAAAGTCCAGATAGCATTTTTGAAATTCCCCAGCCGTGACAATCAGGCTTTAGTAGGGTGTATTCCAATTCCTGCTGTAGCTGTTCATTTGAACCTGAAATCATAAAAATTGGTCAGTCATCTCATAAGATGTATAGCAATAACATACTGAATTTTCAAGAGTCTACGACAATTTTAAATGCCTGTATAAAAAAAAGTCTGGAAACTTATTGAATGCACCACGTATTTTATACTCTGTTAACACATGTGTTTGTGTATGTGTGTGTGTGAGAGAGAGAGAGAGAGTCGATCTTAATCTATAGGCAACATTATTTAGAAAATAATTTTATACAAAAAGTAACTTCTGCGTATGACATGCCAAGGAAAGGCTCTTTTAAAGTCTAAGACAAAAAGGTGTGTTCTACACCAGCAAATAGAACGATCGTTTAAACAAGTTTCAGTGGGTAAAACATGAATAATGAGCTATCTTTTCATAAATATGACGAATGTACGCAAATAACGATTGACATCACTTGCAGTCATCTTATCTCATCAAATCAATGGTAGTATATTTTTTTAAATATATTAAACCAATAATTATTTAGAATAATTTAAAAACAAAAAGAATTACCAGAAATCAAAACATTTTGTATTTCCATTAAACAATTGAATAGACAACTTATTTCTGATAAATGGAACAATTTTACACAATTTGACACTTCAAATAATCAATTCAAAATCATCTAATCGAAACAAGTCGATTTTATTATTTTTTGTTTTATTATTTCTAAGAATCCCAGTCACTATTTTGATCTTTTCTTCAAAGAATCCGGTGTTGGTAATCCAAAAGATATGTCTTCCTGGCAGAAACTTCAACCAGCAATTGAGTATTTGTGGAGTGCCCCATCAAACGCACGAGTGTGTCACAAGGCCTTTTTTTTTAGTGTGGAACCAAGCGCAGGACTACACTCCCGGTGGTTCCAAAGATGCATTGAGCTCCGTTGGAATTCCCCTAAAAAGGGGCACCTCAGGTTCTAGGCGATAAACTTAGCCCCTCGAGAGAGAGTTAAAGCCTGGGTGGACGGCCCTCTGAGGCTCAAGGAATTACCACCGGAACCGAAATACACCTAACTGGATCCAAATACCAGTAAGCCTCGGCCCAGCGGATAGCTCAGCAATTGAGTATCTAGTTATTTGTCGAGCGCCCCACCAAACGCACAAGTGTAGCGCAAGCCTTTTTTTAATGTGGGGAACCAGGCGCAGGGCTGTATCCCAAACACGCCCGGCGGTTCCAAAAATGCCTTGGGCCAAGTCGGCATTCTCTCAAAAAAGGGCCCCAGGCGATAAACCTAACCCCTCCGGAGAGAGTTAAAGCCTGGAGGACGGCTCCCTGAGGCTCAAGTTGTTACCACCGGAACTGAGATACACCCGATCGGATATGTGCACCAGAGACACACAGCCGGCCAAAGTGAGCTTCAATGCAACGGATAGCTGAGCAATTGAGTATCTGAGTATTTGAGGATAACTGCAAATGCTTTTAGATGCTTTCAGTCTCTGATAGGCTGATTTTTACCGGAAGTACTAGCTGCTGCAGTCGGAAAGTTCATAAATAGGAACGACCATCTTTGCATACAGCTTATACCCAACCCAATCCTTTTCTGACCAATCGTTTTTAGAAAGTCAGATCTAATGGTAACACATCGAAGAAGAAAAAGGAACGAGAAAAGAAAAAGGACAAAGAATAAGAAATGTATACAGAAAACAATTAAAAAAAGAAAAAACTAAAGAGATTAAGGATTGATAAAAAAGATCAATGTAGAAGAAAGATGAAAAAAAGTATTTTAAAAAGTAAAAAGTAGAAAAAAAAAAGATACATGAAAAGGAAAGAAAGAAAGAACAGAAATTATAAAAGAGAGAAATGATGAAGAAAGGGTAGTGATTTAATATAAGAGCAAGAAGCCAGTGAGATGAATCAGATTGAAATTGATATCGACATATATCTAAATGAAAATATCTTGACAAAGTATAAGTTGAGAATGAATAAATTAAGAAATAAGTTGGCAACCACTGAGATAATTGAGATGGAAGAATGAATTTAGATATGGGTGACTTATATGGGTAGGAAAAGAAAAACTACTGAACTGACACAGAAAATTAGTCCCCCAGACAAGGAGATCTAGAAGGTTTTCAGTAGTAACTTCCAAAAACATTTCTTGCAAATACAGACGCAACCAAAAATGTGAACAGTAAATATGATTCAGCTTTTGAAATATTTTTAGACATACACTTTATTCATATATATTTACTTTTTTTTTTGTTTTTTTGCCAACTATTCTCTTACACTCCTCAGATGACACCATAATTTGTTGAGGATAATGCATCGGAAACAGAGAGGAGTGTCCTCATTGCTAAAGTGATGGACTGCAGGCTTGAAGTAAGCAAGTTCAAATTCCAGTCACTCTACAGCGTTCATTTTCGGACTAATACCTTAGGGAAAGCTATAAACCACCTTTATTCCCATCCCAGCTATAAATTAAATAGCATCATTGCTGTTCTTCAACAAGAACAGCTTTGGCATTAAATAATCCACAAAGGCTGCTATGCCATTAAGCCAAGAAATGAAATATATAGGAAATAAAAGCAAATGAATTTCACCAATATAAAGGAAACAGACAAGACAAATTTTGTCATATATTCACCAAAACAATAATGTTTTTATTTATATATTGTAAAAAATTATTTTTGAAGAAGGACTCATTCGCTGAGAGAAGACCAATGTTTTGCTATTCTAACTCCAGAGTAGCGGATTGTAAAGTATCTTTTTGGTTCACCCACCTGAAGGGTAACAGAAAAAAACAGGGCGGTTCTTATTGACATCGGATTAGCCGAAACAGTGAGCTTGCTGCTGCTATTGTGGTGGGAGAAGAGTCAATGTTGGTTCATTGGTTAGTTTTGCTTTATGGCCTATCAACCCTTTTCAGGTCATTTAACACCGAATTAAGTCATCTTGATTAGTTGGTGGTTGGTTGGTTATCTGTGTTTTATGGCATATCAAGCTTTGTAGGTTATTTAATGCCAAATCCATTTTTAGTCAATTAATCAGTTCTATTTCAAACAATTCAGTTTAGCATGAATACACAGTTTCATTGCCAAAAACATTTCTATTTCAAGCTATTCAGTTTAGTCAAACAGTTCTAATTCAACTAATTTGGTTTAGTGTAACAAGCATACAAAAACGGTTCAATTTCAAACAATTCAGTTTAGCATAAGTACACAGTTTAAATGTAAGTACACAGTTTAATTGCAAAAACATTTCTATTTCAAGCTATTCAGTTGAGTAAAAGAGTTCTAATACAAATATTCAGTTTAGTATAAGTATAGTTTTTGTCCAAATCAGTTAAATGTCAAAAAAGTTCTGTTTCAAGTAATTCAGTTTAGCATAAGTACACTGTTTAGTTTTATTTGACTCATAGATAGGACCCTATCAGGTGCTACCACTCCAGGCCAGAGAGGACCTAGGATTGATGGTAATGAAGGACTGCTCCACATTTCCCAAAACTCCAGCATTACTGGAACCTCACCATCAGATTGTTTAGTGTCATATCAAGGACACAAAAAGAAAAAAAAGAAAAAGAAAAGAAAATGTAGATAGATGAATTTAAACTATAAATAACATTCTGAGATGAATTATCAATTTCTACTTAAAAATTTACTGAATTAATATCAACACATGTAGCTAACAAAAATCAATTAAATATAACCTTTTAATAACAAACACAAAAACTGGAATGTAAAAATTGAAGATTTGATTTTATAAAGTACTTTTGTAGGTTAATATAATTATTCTATTTTTGAGAAAAATTTACTTCACATTTCAAGTCAGTGATTTGATTTACTATAAAAATCATGTTACTGGTTCTTGAGAAAATAAAAAAGTTATTAAAAAGTAAGATTAAGACAATCTGCCGGTTTTCTATTCTTTGATAATGGATTTTTAAAACAAAATCAATTCAACTAACCCCATTAGATATAAAAATCACTGCCATTTTTCAAGTTATATAGCAGGCCACAAAGAAATTTGTTTAAACTAGGAAGAAACAGTGTTTTAGTGACACATTTTATGAAGAATTCAAATCTGAACATACAGACACACACAATATTTATCATTTAGAGTATTTGGACTATTGTCCTCATCTTTATTGTTATATTCACAATGTCTTATCATTTAGAGTATTTGGACTATTGTCTTCATCTTTATTGTTATATTCACAATGTCTTTTCATTTAGAGTATTTGAACTATTGTCTTCATCTTTATTGTTATATTCACAACATCTTATTTAGATAATTTGGACTATTGTCTTCATCTTTATTGTTATATTCACAATGTCTTATCATTTAGATAATTTGGACTATTGTTTTCATCTTTATTGTTATATTCACAATGTCTTTTCCTTTAGAGTATTTGGACTATTGTCCTCATCTTTATTGTTATATTCACAATGTCTTATCATTTAGAGTATTTGGACTATTGTCTTCATCTTTATTGTTATATTCACAGAGTGTTATATTGTTAAGTGAACACATGGCACAACAGATATAGGTGTGTGGATAAAGAACTTCAAAGTGAAATCATCTGGAGGTTGCAGGTTCTATTCTGACTACAGGTAAATAACGAGGAATACTTACTATAACTTAACACTTGTACCTGGTTAGGGTTAATAAAATTAGAAAAATCTCCCCCACCCCACCATGGATTAAATAAAAGGTTTGGTTTGAAGTTCATGTAGGCTCCTGAGTTCAACATGAAAAACCTGAAGAAGGCCAAAGGACACATTGACTGAAACATGAATATAACAATAAGATGAAGACAATAGTTCAAATACTCTAAATGATAAAACTATCTCTATAAAACATTATTGGATGGTAAAAATATTCACTTATCAATAAACATATGTCCTGAACCCTAAGTAATAAAAATAATAATACCGTCAGCAAAACTTTTTAATGTTTTAATTTAAACAAGAGAATTTTGTTTCACTTGCACTTTAAGTGTGGGGATTTTATTTTAGAGATATTTCAAAAATATTTTTAAAATTCTGTACCAAATTAAGAGTAGTCTTTACTTTGCTTTCCTTATTATATTCATAAGACTTAAAGAATTTTTTTCAGCACTCTCTGAGTAAGATTATGACTAACTCAAGAAGAGTAAGTAAAAACTTAAGCTTATTTCAATTTTCTAATGACAAAAACAAAATTATAAGAGGAACATGTGTACATTTATGGTGATAGAACTTTAAAATTTGTTTATTTAATTCTCTCTCTCTCTCTCTCTCTCTCTCTCTCTCTCTCTCTCAAACAAGAAAAATAAGTTTTTTGCAAGCCCAGATGGGCAAAAGTTGTGCATGACTAGGCAAAATTCCTTATTGTATGTTTGAAAAGACAAGCACAGCCAAAAAAAGGGAAATCCTATTTAGTAAATATATAAAATACTTAAAATGGTCGCAAATAGCTGACATAACCAAAGTACAAATTTATAGGGAGACATTCCTCATCTTCTTAAGAGATTTTTGAGAATATCCAAGGATTTTCATGGACAATAAAATGCTGTTTATAATTTATAGCATCAAAAAGTTTTTCAGTATTGCATACAATAAATATTACATAACCATATAGCTTTTCTTCAGATTAAACTTCTTTAATCAAAAATTCTCACATGTACATAATCAAGCAAAAATTGCACATCATAGTGAGATTTTTATTAAAGCAAGAGACTCAAAATACACCAAGGAAATAAAACAATCATAATTCAATTTGTAACTGAATTATAATTTTGCAGAGATTTACATTTAGGCTGAATATAATTTTTTTAATCATCCACAGAGAGCCAAACTTGTTCAAGGGCCATCTAGCCTCATACAAAGTTCTTATATATAAAATAATTAAAATATTTCATAAGTTCCTATATTCCATTAAAAAATTTGTATATCATTTATTAAAAATTCACTCCCAGAAAAGTGTCTTCCAGAAATCTAATGTTGCAAACAGAAAGTACAGAGCTGGTTACTTAATATAAAGTTTTCTTTGTTACTTGCTAGATAACTCATTGTAGAATAAGGATTACCATGATGGGGATTTTGATTCTCATTGGGCGCCCCAAATTTCTGGCCTTGTGCCAAGCTAAGCTTTGTAAATGACTACTCATTATTACAATTTGGGTACCAACAGCAAATCCAAATATTGTAGAAACTAAATTTAAGTTCTAACATTCTCCTTCCCTCATAACCAAACTTACAAGTTGTTGTGGGAGCCTTACCCATCTCACCACAATGGACTCTTCTCACCGTTATTAGTACTGAGAGATCAATATCGGTGTTGTTAAAAACAAAGAACTCAGACTATAACACTCTGCACACAGAGACGCCTTTATTACACCCTTCTTCTTACACTCTCACCTAAACCAATATGGCTGTTTGTTTACTTTCGGTCATCGAATAACGCCCTCTCTTCTCAAGAGTATCAGGAGAGGTAACTTCATGTCTTAACAGTTCTTCCCCTTTTTCTTTTCATTTCTGTAGGACATAAGTTCTGCAAAAGAAAATAGGAGAGTGTAACAACATTAAATAGAGGACTCTTTCGTCTCAGACATGAACCCCAGGATCTTAAATGAAGGCATTCCTTTCTTTGTCAAGGAGTGAGCAATTTGCGTGTTAGTTGGTACCCAAGAGATCTCTGTAATTTCTTTTCCTTCAAGCATCTTTCTCTTTTTTTCTTTTACTATTTAAATCTTCTTCACGGGAATCAAAATGAAGCCGTGTGGCATTCATATCGTTTAGTAAAGTTGTATTTGCATCTTTGTTGAAGAAAGAAGAATTGGATTTTATTTCTGTAGCCGAAACAATTACATGAGGATTTTTCTTGCAAGTTGAACCTGGACTTTTTCCAAGCAATTTCTTCTTTGCAGAATGTTGTGCATGGCAGATAACTTTTGCAAATGAATCTGCTTTATTCTGATTCTCTTTCTCATTCATAGTTTCACTTAGTTTGTCATCAACTTCAGCATCATATTGTCTACAAGAAATAGATGCTTTTCCTGGAGTACAAATTGTTTCTCTTCTTTGAACATCAGGAGATAAAATGTTACGTCCTAGAGTAAGTAATGATTTCATCCCATTCTTGCAGATTTTTGCTGATCTAGGATTATTAAGATCAACAAGCTGACTCTGCGCTAATGGCTTTCTGTTTGTATGCTTGGCCTTGATTCTTTCCTTGGGTGCCGGCTTATACAAATACTTTTTAGAAATCCCAGAATTTGAACCACTGGTTTCCAACGCCATATTAAAATTTCCAACATTAGATTTAGGTTTAGGTTTAGCCTTTTTGTAATGAATGCATAGTTCACATGAATTTGGGAGTGTCTGCAAAATTTTTATAAATTCAGGATCTGTCACTCCTGCATTTTTAACTAAGTCACACAATTTCTTACTACTAGGATGACTAAATTGTCTATGTAACTTTGTTGCAATTTTAATTTTTTCTGTCGTATTTTTAGAAGAGATTTCTTTAATACAAGGTATGTGTTTGAACTTACATTTGTCTGGTAGAGGTTTGGTAATAGGAATGTAGTGATGTCCAGACGATGTGCAGCTTAATGGGATTTTCTTTTTTAACATCGTAACAGTGTCATCTTTAAAATTGAGGCAAGTTCCAGCCCTTTTCATGGCGTCTTTACTCAAGAGAAGTGGAATGTCAGAGTTCACAACATTAGTGATAATACTGACTTCAATATCAGTGATAACACATGGTAGAATCACCTCGTAGAGTGAGTTCAGTTTATTCCCATCGCTGAATTTAAAGGTTCTCACTCCTTTTATTTTTACTATTTTTTCTTTTGTGCATCCGTTAATGTTTCCAGAAAAAAATTATACCATTTTGTTCCACAAACGGTGCTGGATGCACCACTATCTAGAAATGCAGAGCCAAGTGTCTCACTCAAAAAAATGTCCCCTCCGTACTTACGTTTTTGCTTACTTATTAAGACCACATGTGGTACAGAAAAATCTTTCTCTATTTCGACGCCATGTTTATTCCTGCTACTATGACTGTAAGGACAATCATAAGACCAGTGAAACCTGCAGCCACAATTAAAACATATTGTAATGTTACCTGTTTGGTCTTGCAGGTTTAATTTCTTTTTGTTAGTGGAGGGTGTTTTACTTTTATATCCCCGTCGTCTTCCAGCGCAGTTTATCTTTTCTCGCGAATTATTAAAATGCGAATCACGTTGATATGAGGAGCGGCCAAAATATACTCCAGTAGGGTCCATTTGGTTATTTTCTGTATAGTTAACAATATCCATTTCATTTTTTACCACAACAGGTGAAGTATTGGGTGATGAATCGCTAGAAGAATGTCCATGCATAATCTTCCATAATTGTTCCGACATGGAAGATAGCGTTAACTCGCTGACAGTAGCTTTGACCAATTTTTCGTTATCCTTGGTGATATTGGCACTCTTTAGTGGTCTGAATGCGAGTACAGGTTCTGGTAAAAGAATGTTAAGTTTTTTAATTTGGCGACAAGTCGGCCAAATTCAATCAGAAAATCTTCTAATGACATCCCAGGTGGTCTCTGATAATTTTCAAAAGTTTTGTATGCCTGAAAAGCAGACTGGTTCACATCTTCCAGAAACAGTGGATCCAGTTTTTCATATAACTTTTTCATTCCATCCTCAGAATTAAAAACTGCAGAATCTAATTCCAAAACAGCTTCTCTCACAATTCCTTCCAATGATAAAAACACCATAAGGGCTCTTTTGATTTATCAAGTGAAGTTACGAGCTCCCATATCTTCATTTCTTTCCGCCATGTACTGTATTTATCCTTAAGCAATGCGAGTGGAGGAAAATACTTTGAATCCATAGTGTCTTTTAGCTCTGCTACCAATGTTAAAAACAAAGAACTCTGCATACGGAGACGCCTTCTTACACCCGTCCTTCTTACACTCTCACCTAAACCAATATGGCCCTTTGTTTACTTCCGGTTATCGAATACGTACACTCTTCTCAAGAGTATCAGGGGAAGTAACTTCATGTCTTAACAGGTGTTATCCGAACAGTAAGAGACTTCTTACCTTTTCTATGTAACTCTATCTTTCTTGTGTAATATAATCTGTTATCTAATATCCATGTTTGCGTTTTCATTAGTGACCCTTTCCAGGGCCACAACACAAGTGTAGTTCTAGGTCACTCGAGGGAAGTGGAAATGAGGTCTTTAAATCAGGGATCATAGACTGAAAATATCTTTTTTACAAAGAAGTTTGTTTTTTTGGAAGGGGAGGATCTTTTTTATATAGAAAACAGAATCATTATCTTGTGCATTAATTTAAAAAAATTATCTTTTTAGTACCTTTTCATCAGCTTAATGAGAGGATAATATTTTATGAAAAAAAAAAACAATAAAAAGAAAAAGATTTACAGTTGTTATTAATTCCCCAAATTTCAAAATAGAAATTAATATCAATATATCTTATAATATTATTTATAATTTAGATTTATGTCACTATTTTGCACGCATTCCATGGAATTTGCTTTTTAAAAGTTTTTTATAAAACCAGTATTTTACCAAAGAAAAATCACTCATTCAGTTATAAACCTACACACTGACATATAGCAAAAATCCCATAGCTAGCTTTTATTAACTGGTCTAAAAAAACTACCTTGCTTGCTTGCAGTTATAAGTAACATGTCTAACACTAAAGAAAGTACACTACATTACTACAAAGAACAAAAAAAGTCACTGTCATACTTGAGTTCTACAGCTTCATTTCATTCTTTTCCCACATGACCCCACTTTCCAATCATCATAACACAGCAGACCTAGAAGAATTGATCCATGTCCATTCTCAGCCTCCTCTCCCTACACACATATGATAATAACACTATTTTCTTTGACACTAAATCCAACTAACCCAATACTAGACCTATTATAATGGTCAATGCTCAAAGAAAAAAAATTAAGATTCAGTCTTTTCTGCACTAATGTCTAGACTCAGTATTGTCCCTCCATTCATTCAATATTTGATTTGTTCCCAACACCAGTTCATTGAGGTTCACTAGTCATGGGTCCTTAACAATGCTTGATTCATAAACATCCCTTGCTACTATCCACATCATCTCAATCCCATCTACAAAGACACCTCAAACCTCACTCTGGGATAATTGAAAATATTTCTGCAGTCTTTTATGTGGTGCACTCAGGCCACAGATTTCTAAAGACAGACTTGTGTCTTTTATGTTAAAGACAATACATGAAGGGACAGCTGACCTCCCAGACCCTATTGTTTCCTTAAAATAATGAAATAAACTGACCTACCCCACTTCCCAGCCTGTCATCAATTCTTTTCAGTTTTACATTTATCGTTTTTTTTACAAGCAAATGCTTCCATCTAATTAAAGAGTATTTTGTGTGGGAGCTCTGGTCCCAAGTCAACAATTTGTATTAACTCACAGAAATGATGTGTTTATGCCAATATTTGGGTTTTTACTAGAACTACATCAGAACAATAAGACAGCGTGTATATTACCACTGACTTCTGGACTGACACAAGAAAACTCAGTACAATTGACTCCATTGCATAAAACTTTGAATTATCATTAAGTCAAATTAAAACAAATTATGCACATCTTTTCACCAGATTTCAAAACTAAAATGTCTTGTCTTAATTAGCTAATGTAAATTTTCAAGTTTTTCTCACAGCTAACACTGGGTTCTACTACTTATATGGTATGGCACAGAGTCCTGTTGCCAGACATAGGGTCTTCCAGCAGCCACTCTCTGGATACAGGGTAGAACTACCTTTTCCAAGCACCTGATGCAAGTCTTCACATTGAGTCTGAGGCCTCATGGAAAGATGAATGGAGTCATAATGTCACCATTATTAATGACCATCCCAAACACCAGGATGTAGACCGGATGTTTCGTTTTCATCAATATTATGGTTGTTTTGTGTGTTCACTATCTAAAACAGGCAGAAATTTTTCTCATCTGAAAAAAAACAAACAAAACATGTTCATTTGAAGCGGATGCCCAAGTTGTTTAAAAAATCTCTACAGCACAGTCTTTCCTTTTGTTTTTCATAAAAATTGTCCCTTTCACCTAGTATGAGAAATACTGAATGTCTTCATGCACTACCAACCTGATAAGAAACTCAGACATTCACATGTCCCTGGCTATGGACCCACTTGACCTAATATATATTTAAAACACATTTTCTTCTAATCATATTAAAGAAGAAACTGATACAAGATATTTTCTAAGCTTGGGCAGCAGAATGAGAACATTCTATATTCATGGATTAATTAAAAAGTTTATTTCAAAATGTCCAAGTTATCAACTATAACAAACAGCTGAAGAAAGCTACAAGGCATAATGGCCAAAATAATGCGACTATGATACCTAAGGTGAGTACATTGGTCCAAGTATATCAGTGTATAATAAAGAAAAAACTCAATCAGATCCAAGGAGAAATGAAAAATGTAAATTGTATTATTATGAAGGCAAGTCTGTGAATTTCATTTTATGATGGAAATAAAAGAATGTAGGATAAATAACTGTTTATGAAGAAAAGACACAGAGTAATAATAATTATCATCATTTTCTACAAGTTTTTCACACCAGTAGTAAATGGTGGTTTTTCACTAAAGTCCAAGTGACAACAAGTCTCAATTTTCCAGGACTCTTAAGTATTCAAGCTGATCTTAGTTGTACTGAGGTCTGACTGGTTTTAATTCTTCCTCTGATCTTTAGTTTTCCACTATTTCTTTAGTATTGTTTGTTTGTTTGTTTGGGTTTTATGGCATATCAACTTTTATAGGTTATTTAATGCCAAATCCATTTTTATACAAATAAACATTTCTATTTCAAACAATTTAGCATAAGTACACAGTTTAATAGTCAAAAACATTTCTATTTCAAGCTATTCAGTTTAGTCAACAATCCTAGTTCAAACAATTCAGTTAAGTGTTAGTATAGTTTTTGTTTACACATAGGTAATTGTCAAAACAGTTCTACTTCAAACAATTCACTCTAGCATAAGTACAGCTTCAATGTCAAAAATAGTTCTATTTCAAACAATTCAGTTTAGCATACAAAAACAATTCCATTTCAAACAATTCAGTTTAGCATAAGTACGCAGTGTAAATGTCAAAACAGTTCCATCTCAAGCAATTCAGTTTAGCATTAGTAGACATTTTAGATCTAATTGACCCATAGATAGGATCCTATCAGGTGCTACCACTCCAAGCCAGAGTGGATCTGGGAGTGATGGCAATTAAGGGTACTCTGCATTCCCCAAAGCTCCATTATTACTGGAACCTCGCCATCAGATTGTTTAGTGTCATATCGAAGACACTCATTGATAGGGGGGTCTTACTCCTCTGCAGAGATTCAGTCAGTGTATTCTACAACCCTAGTAGACTCAGCAACTCAGCATTGTTCCTTAGACTCCAACTATAATTGGTATTACCATCACCTTCATATTTCATATCTTTTTAGCTCTCTGGCAAGGTCCAGGTAATTATTATTATTTGTGGAGACAAAAGGTAAAATATAACTGAGAACAGAAAAGAGAAGAAAAGATACTAGAGAAAAGAAAATGAGGGAAAACAATAACAAGAATGATGAAAAAAAGTAAATAGATATGGAGTGAGAAATGTAGTATATGAAAAAGTAAAAAAAAAAGTTTTGTCAGAAATAAAAGCTTTAAATGTTGATAGCAAAGCACAGCAATAAAACTTTGATTAGTTCAATGAAAAAGAAAGGCATAAAAGGTAGAATGCCTGCTAATAGATATCATCCAGTACTCTACAATCCAACTTCCTTTAATAAATCTGTATAGTGCAACATTCCAACTTCCTTTAATAAATCTGTACAGTGGTACAGTGATAGGTTAGTAGATGGTGTGATGTTTCAGCTTGGAATAGAAAGAGGAAGAAAAAGAAGTATTTAGACAGCTGGAGAAAAGTGTAATGTTAGTGACAAGTAAAAGTAGTATGAAAACTGGAACTTAGCCAGAAGAGTTGGCAGATCCTGGAATAAAAGAACAAGAAATGAGAGAAAGGAGTGAGAAAAAAAGAGAAACAGAGAGCAAACGACAAATGTAATAAGATAAAAGTCAACAAGATAGAATGATGAAGAGTGATGAAAAAGAATTTATGAGATAAAGAAACAGTATAACAAAAATACAAAAGTAGAAAGAAAATATACAGAAAAAATATGAGAGAAACAAAAGGGGTGTGTGTGTGTGTGTGTGTGTGTGTGTGTGTGTGTGTGTGTGAGAGAGGGGGGCATGAACTTGAGAAATATGTAGCAGGCAAAATCAAGGGAGAAAAAAATGGCAGATGGATACAGTATACTTAAGAGGGAGAAAGAGAGAGAAAATGAAAGAAAGTAAAAGATAAGAAAAAACAAAAGAAAATACAAGTGTTTAGTAGGTTTTAAAGCATCTCAGCCCTTGGGTTATTTTATGTTAAGGTTAGTCATTTTGGTAATCATATGGTTTCAAGTAACAATTCCTATTGAATAATAATCATCATTTGATTGCATATGCTTTTGGTTTCAAGTATTTCTATCTAATACAAATAATTTGCATACAGATCTATTTGACCTATATATGATAACCTAACAGGCACTACAAACCCAAGTCAAAATGAACCTGAAAGTAATGGCAACAAAGAGGTAACTCCATGCTTCCCAGAGCTCCTGAACTGGAACCTTGACACCCCCTTTTTTAGAGGAGTATCCTTACCCCTCTGCTGTGATGCAGTTGGCATATTCTAGTCCCTATTAACAGGACAGACAAGTACAAGAGAAAATAAAAGAAACAAAGAAACATAAGAGAAAATGAACGGAACAAAAGAAGATAGTAAAATGACAGAAATGGTATGAGAGAGAGAGAGATAATAGGTGTAAAGATAAAACAGAAAGATGATACTCAAAAGAGATTAGAAAATAAATATTGTTTTTGGCACTTCAACACCAATATGGGTCAGTGGAGATTTGATGATGACAAAATATCATCCTTCTTTCTGGCTCATTATGAATTCACACTCTGTTTTCTTTATATAACTCGTAGCATTGTATTTGTTTTAAGTTGGTTTTATTTCTACTAGATTAAAACAAAGTTACACAGTGGATTGGTCATGGAAGCTTTTTTCTCGGAAATGGCTACACTTTTCTTTGGATAACAAAATACAAAATGGTAAGAGATAAAAGAAAGAGTGGAACAAATAAACAGAAGAGATCAAAAGATTGAAGAAATAATTATAGAGGAGGAAAACCAGAAAGAAAGAGAAAAGAAAATATTTAACATAGAGAGAGAGACAAAAGAGAGAAAGTGAAGAAGAGTAGAAAAAGTATAAGGGAAAGAAACAATTATAAAGAAAAAAAGTTATAAGGGAGTGTATTTAAAGAAAGAGTGAGAAACAAAAAATGAATTTGACAAAACAGATTTGAAAAAACTTTTATCAAAACGGTGGATGAAAACTACACAAAGGAAATTAAAAATTTAAAGAGAAGCAGGAAGAAATAAAGGTAAAGAGAGCAAGAGGGACATAAAAAGAAAAAAAGGGGGAAAGAGAGAGAAGGTAGGAGATAGACAAAAAGAAATGACTATAAGAACTTAGATTTTACAATTCTTTCAGGTAATTCTGCTAGCCAACAATAGAGCCAAAAAAATTTTTCTCCTCCAAGAAAAGAAAGAAAACAAATGATTTTCAGTTTTCTGGGTACATTCAATAAAACAGGTATAGATTCATTCAATAATCACTGATGACAAAATCCTGGATAGGACATAACATCAAAAGAAAAAGAAAACTTCCTGAATCAACTCCAAAAGTTAACATTTGATTTCAAATATTCATTTTCCCTACCTTACTATAATTAAAATAAAAAGAAACAACACTTATTTTTTCAAAAAAATGTCACCAACTTTGTAGATCTGAAACCTAAGGAACAATCTTTCAGTCACATACAAAAGGTGCACATTACTTACATCACAATTCCAATAATGATTATTATTATTATCCAGTTGATATTATTAAAGGAAGATGGATGCTGAATAATTGAAAAATAATCTATGAAGTTATGCCTTGAGGTTATTTACTCTTCAGGGAACAGTCAGTGTATTTTAAGACTCACCAACAGGGCATTTGAAAAATAAGTTTAATGATGAAAATAATGATAATAGCAATGAGTATAATAGTTTTAATAGTAAGAGTGATAGTGGCTGAAACTGAGTTTATTAAGAGCACAAGCAACCAAATTGATAAGGTTCCATTAAGCAAAAGCAATAAGTTCCTTGTTCTTTGTCATTTATATCATTTTGCACTAATGTCTCTAGAAAGGCCTCCAAATTCTCTATAACCTATATCATATCTTGTGTTATTATTGTCATACTTTGTCAGTAACAGGATAGGTAAAAACAGCCACTCCCAATTAATGGAAAATAAAAATGTAAAATCCTGAAGGATGATGACAATTTTGACTGGAGTAAAGTATATACAAAGAGTTTAAGTAATGTGAATGCAACTCTTATTCTAGAATCTGTACACAAATTGATCTGCATATGTGATCCTTGACTGTAATTCAGTTATATTAATATAGGGTCTGGTTTTGGTTTGGTTTCTTTGTTTAATGGTATATCAACCTTCATGGGTTATTTAATGCCAAAGCAATTATTTTTGGACAATAGTGGTATTATTTAACCCATAGCTGGAGGCTAAGTGGGTTTATACCTTCCCAAAGAGTATTAGTCCAAAAGTACATGTAATAATGCCATTGTAGTCTTAGCTCATTAACTATGATATCGCAGTCCAGCACATTTGCCACTATGCCATGGGGACTCCATCAATATAGGGTCTGAATACAGTAGATACATCTGGGTTTTTTAACATCATATATATATATATATATATATGATTACTTACTGTAATCCAACAGTATTACTTGTATATTTAATCTAAAAAAAAATTTAAAACACGTATTCAAGGTTTTGCAATTTTATTTTCAATTAGTATATATTCAAATGCACAAGTAGATAGTAATTTTCAAAGAGGATAGACATCATATTCAGAAACAAGTGAATATTCACTAATCAGCAGTAGCAATAAAAAATATAAGTGATGATATTACAGTATCTACAAAAGAAATTGTTTGGTAAAAAATTTAAAACTATTTAAGATATTGACACTAATGATACAGTTTTAAAGAGAAAGATTTTAAATCTTTTATTAAGATTTTGGCAGCAGCAAGTGTTCTATTAAAATACCAAAAGCTATACATGTAAAGATTATATTTTGTGAGCTTGAAACATTTTCGGAAATCACTACCAACTTAACAATCCAGGGCACCTTTGGTGGTGTAACGGTTAGCAAGCTAGACTAGCAAACCTACACGAATGAGTTTGAGTTTCATTGGGCACCCTATTTATTCAGTCTTGAGCCACATTGAAGCAAAGAGCTTTGTAAATTACCAACTTGACAATCCATCTATGATTGGCACAAGAAATATGAAACAATGGAATCTTTGTGTAAAGGTATATGTTTTGCTAGATCATCAGAAACCACAAAAAACAATAGGAGTATGTTCATGCTCATTACCTACATAACCTACAGTGGTAGAGTGATAGGTTAGTAGATGGTGTGATCAGAAGTTACAAATTCCATGCTAGACATTTAGAGAATTTGTGTGGAAAGTGAATGATTCCTTACAAACTGCAGTTCTAATTGAATAGAACAAAAGTACACATCATGATTTCAGTACAAAAATGATGAAGCATTGCAAAGATGAAAATTGGTTTATGAAGTGTTTGATTATAAACAACTATGAGTTACAGTAATGAACTTGAAGCATTTCTCTACAACACTATGCATAAAAAGTAAGTAAAGTTGATGACCTTAGTCGAGGGTGACCCGAAGGCTCTCTTTTCAATAGCTACCATACCAAGGCGTAGGGGAGGGCGCTACTCCATTCCCTGGATTGCTCCACTTTACTCTTGATCCTTACCTTATAATGCTGAGTGTTAAGCAAGGTGGCATCAAGTACAATTTTTTCAGTTTTTGGTATGACTCAACCTAGGATTGAACCCTGGTCTCCCGGACACTCTACTCATTAGGCCAATAGCCTGGTAAATCTTAAATAGTTTGTTTTTTAAATGAATTTTTGAAACTTTTTCTTTTGTAGATATCCTGTCATAAGAATAATTAGGAAAATGGTAACAATGAAATAGATGGTGATGTTGGTAATAAAAAATAACCATACATTAATATGGTCAAGATGATGTTTATAAAAGCAATAAAATGCTGATGATAATATCTATAGCTCACTTTACACTGATAAAGGTCATGCTTCCTTATTTTATATTCCCTCCCACTTATGATCCAACAAATTTTCATCATTGGCTTGTCCTTTATTTTTCTCTTTTCATCACCCATTCTTTCCCAGTTCCTCCAACAGCTGTTTTTTTATTTCACTTTCTTCCTTATAGCAACCAAATAGAAAGGCAATATCTGTAAGAAGGAAAAACAAAGTTGATATACTAGATAACCACTATCTTTTTTCAAACATCTACCACTAGCAAGCAGGCAGTCATGGTATGTTATACATGGCCTCAAGAGAGAAGGAAAAAATAAATAAAATCTCAGAGAAATAGCAGAGTTAGATCCCACCTGTTTTTATCCCGAAATCAAGTCTTTACTACCACAAGGATTATTATTGCTAACTTATTACTACTACCACTACAATTACTATGACAGTTATTATCACTACAATCACCAGCATCAATACTCTTTTGAGTTAGTAATATTATTCTAAAACCAACAATAAAAATAGAACTTTAAAAAAAACTAATGAACTCTAAGTACACACTGAATTTATTTCAAAATAAACAATGTTTGAAAATATCAGATAATCAGGCTTTTATTTAATAAGTCACTTTTATCTAATCAATATCACTTTATCCACAAGAAAATCTGAAACATTTGAACTATTCCAATTCTATTTACACTTTTAATTAATCTATATCAATATAATTAGAAAGAGTTTCTCTTTATTCTAGACAGTGGTTTGATGTTGAGCTCCTAAGTTTGGTATGTATATCTACTGGACCCAGGGAAAAGTTTTAAGCTAAAAAAATGTTTTTGTCTCTCATAGGAAAAGGGATTTCATTGAGTGCAGAGTCTAACAATAAATAACAATTATCAGTGCTCCAACCATACAGAATTGGAATTTACAAACTTTTATAACTCAATCATATATGGTACAAAATATATCTTTGCAGGCAGGTGTATTTGACTCACAGATGGAACTTTAATGGGTACTACCACTCCAGGTCATAGTGAACCTGGAAGTAATGGCAATGATGGGTTAACTCTACATTCCCCAGAGCTCCAGAATTGGAGTTTCATCACTAAATGCACTTTAGTGTTATGCCCAAGAAAGATACTGTTAAAAGATACTGCATTTAGCCTTTTTGTGATTGAATAATATAGATTTTCATTGTTAATAATTTTGTAGTGAAATTGAAAGACAGAACTCACAGACTGCTGCCTTCGATAAGCCAACTGAGGTTCATTATTCAAAGAGACAATGAGTGGCATGCTGTATATGCAGACAGAACAGCCGAAATTTACGTGAATCCAGCAACCATCCCCGGCTGGATAAAAAGCAGGTGATGAGCCAAATGAATGAAAGAAATGAAATGTGATAATGAAGTTATGTGAATTGAATTCCTTTCATAGCAACACCAAAAGGAAGAAAAAAAGAAGAAAGAAGTGACTAGTAAAATGGCCTACCTCAAAGTTCAAAACGAGTGTGAATGTGTCTTGTGTGTGGATTACCGGAAGTATAGAAAAAACAGAAGCATATGAGTGTCCTTGGGAATGCAATTTATAGGTCATGCATCTCGTCTCTGGTGGGACGGGGTTTGTGACATATGCAAATTTCGGCCAGCCTGAACTGGTATAAAAGGAGTAATCTCAGCATTGTTGTCGTTGCATTTGTTGCTTCACAGTAAGATTGAGCGAACCAGTGTATTGACGTGGCAAGCAAGAGAGTAAGAAAGAGAGAGACAGGACCGGTAGCAAGCAGTTAAAAGGTTTCAATTTGCCTCTCTACAAGAGCAAAAAATCAGATTTAATGTTGAGATATCACAAAAAGATACATGTGGGTAAATTTAAAAATTACCCAGTCCCACTAGCTTTTGCCAAAGACAAAACTCTACTTTATTGATGCAATAGGGAGGTGCTATTTGGAAAATGAATCCCAATTGACAAAGCTCATATTTCAACAAAAAATAAGACCTGACTGAAACCCATAAGCCAGTTGGTTATTAAAGTTGCAAGTGATATGAGTTTTATAAAAGTGTAAGAATACTAAAAGCACAATGTTTATAGTTCTTTGTCAATTATTACAAACTTGCACCATATCCATAAAAATTGTTACTTCTTCCTGAGATCTGAGTATCTATGGTCTGTCAACACTCAAAGTGTTACTCTCTGATCCTTTACCTGGGATAAATGTAATATCTGTCACTTTGCTCTATTCAAGCAGCAGGTTGCTGAAATAGTGGATATGTCACTTTCCTACTTACCTCAAGAACAAGATTCACTTGTTACTTTTATGAGGTGTATTCAAAACATATCAATAGTGAAGCTGTATTTACTGAAGACAAATGAACAATGAATGAAGCATTAATTTTCTTCAAAATCATCCTCCTTGATTTTCAACACATTTATTTCAGTCAGTTTTCCATTGGTTGAAGCACATTTGAAATTTGTTTTGATATGGTGTAAAGTTTCACTAGACAGCAGTAGAGATGTTTAAATATCACTTTATGACATAAATTTTCTCAGTTGTGCACATATTTTCATTTAAATTTTAAAATCTTTAAATCTAAAGATTCATTCTTGATATTTTATTTAATCCTAGCTTGATTTATGATGACAAAGGAATATACTGAAAAATTGCACTGTTCATTATTACATATAATTTTTATCAAATATTTCTTTCATTTTATGGCGAACACATAGCCAGTCCTTCTTGTCGGTATATATCAGATCCCATCCTGAAGTAAGTTGTCTCCACACAGTCAACATTTCCATTAGGTTATCTATCGGGATACAAGGGGTCTGCAGCCAGTGTCTCATCATAAAAAAAAAAGAAAAATCTGAATATGAGCACAGGTAAAAATCATACATAATAGTAGTAATCCTTGTCAAGTAAGAACATTAAGTTTATAAATCCCAAAAATTCACTCTGAACTGTCCAGCAGGACACATAGCATAACGGTTATAGGCGTTGGTTCCCTAAGCTTCTAAGGAGTCAATCATCTGGAGGTTGCAGGTACAATCCTAACTGCAGGTGAATAACAATACAGGAATATGTAACACTTGTACCCAGTTATGGCTAACGGAATCAGGACAGGCAACCCCCGTGGATTCAATAAAGGACATAGTTTGAAGTTCCATGAAGGTTCCCGAGTTTGACAAACACCTGAAGAAGGCCGGAGGACATATCGGCTGAAATCTAGTGGAAATAACAATAAAAATGAAGACAATAGTTCGAAAACCCTGAATGATAAAAATTATCAAGCTTCGTCTCAGAAATTTAGACAACCAGCACAATAATGTTGACATAATATAACAAAACTGTATATGAGTAACATGATATATTGGCAAGAAAAGACATAGTTCAAACATAGAAAGGCTGGAATGATAAACTAAATGACTAGTACTGATGTATTTTTTTACAGTTTTTTTATAAGAGTAGCAGTGTTTGTTGGCCAAATAATCTTATAGCATGAGTACTAATGGTTGATGAAAAGTACCTACAGTGTTTTAAAGTTTAATAAAGATGACCCAAGCAGTTAAATATTATCCTATGAATTCCTCTCCTTAAAAACATTCTTTTACAAGTCATTAAAACCTATTTCATTTCAAGGTTATGGATATAACACTTCTTGAATTATAATTTCCTTAAACAAAAACAACCTTAATCAATTAATTAGTACAAGATCTTTATCCACTCCTACTGACAATAAAATTCATGAGGATTTTTTAAAAGTTCATATGCAACAACTTGCTCATTGAATTAAAACAAGATTAAGAAAGTACACATTTTATTCCAAAAAGACAGGTCACTTTATAACTACAGAAAAAATATAGGTAGGCTCAGTAATATAATATCAAATACACTTTTTTCTTAATAGATGCCCATGGAGTTTACAAGCAGTTGACAATACAAGATTATCTTTTGGAATATTGGGGAGAGAGAGAGAGAGAGTTTTATAATTAGGAATTGATATCATTTCAACTGAATTTGTTTCTCTTGCATGTAAGATTATGAGAAAGTCATAATGTATTTCAAAGTTATGATAACAGCATAAACTGAGTCTACTGTTTTACTGTAATACCTTGTAATGTCTTTTTAACTAATCTTTTATATCACCATGAATAGTAATGTATAATTTACAATTTCTGAAAGATCTTAATGCAATTATCTTTTGAGTTAACAAATAAATAAAAAATAACCAATTTCAGTACATTATTACATTTTGCATTTAGAATACATTGAATTTTATATAAACAAATTTTAATTCTGTTTTTATCAATTTTGAGGATGTTTAAGGGTTTAAATTAATTTAAAACTGCATATTTTAAAAATGTATCTCAGCTGATCTGATATACAATTTCAACAATAAAGTTTATATAAAGTTAATATTAAATATTCTGAAGTCTTGACACTTTCAATATTGTTACTAGTCAACACAGACCATCAAAATCAATGATGACAGCTCGATTTCTTCAGAGGTAAAATTAAATGGCCAAAAAGGTTGTGGAGACTACTATTGGCATTACTTTGTCTCACACAATTGAACTCCAGTAGTATGGAATATATGGAAACAAACAGCACCTGCACAAGTTGTAGCATCGTGACAGACACTAGTCATTAGTTAGAGTCTACTTTCCCATAGATAGTGGTTTGTTTAAGGTTGTCTCTCCTAGCTTTCTGTTTCCTACAACTAGATAACAAATTGAATTGTCTTTCTCCTAGATTGCTCCCTTAAGGCTAGAGAGCTTAAGCTGTCCTATTATTTACCAATAAGAAAAAGAAATGGGTTGATGCTTTTCTAAAGATGAAGTGAATGCAAACAACCTTAATCCAGGATTTGAACTCTTCTCACTTCCAGTTTCCATTCCATAGCATTACCTACACCTCTCATTTTGATACCATTTAACAAGATTTGTCAATAATGTTTTTATATTGACTACACAGTATTTTTCCAGTTAAAAGTAAGCAGTAAAAATGAAAAAAGTATAGTGAAACAATGTTTTCTTTACTGACCAAACATATTGAAATTGAATCCATTATTTGTATATAACATGATTTGTTTTGAGTTGGTATCTGTAAAAAAGTTAACAGATTTTGGCAAGGTTTGTCAGATTTCAAAAATGAATATCTAAATTTTGGGATATTATGTCTGTCCACCATTACCATTTAAGGATGAGATATGTGACGAAATTAAAGCCTTATTTGTTCATATAAAAGCAAATTAAAACAATAAAAGTGAAAATACTCAGGTGAGTCAAAAGTTTTGCAACATTTTGATGAACCTGAGGCACAATTCAGTAGCTCCTTCTGAAGAGGTCATGAAGGTAATAAAGCACACTGGACTGTGAGACACTGAGCTCGCCTGATACTCTCCGAATGGTCCTTGCCAGGTTTGCTTCAATGGTTTGGGGCATGGACTTGGAATCCATGGTTTTAGGCCTATCTGACCTTACCTGATCATTAGCGTTCTTGCAACTTGAGTAAAATGTCTTCAACTATTTGCTTATTGTACAATGATCAACTGCACCCCCACTTTTAGCACAATAAATGTTTTTGGTTGCTTCTGCAGTATCATGGTCCACTTCAAACTTGTAAAGCATAAGTTCCTGAATTAGACTACATTGTACATTTATCTGTGTGGTTTTCTAATCACACACACACAGTGAAATGATGCACATGTTATTGCACTAACTACAACAATAATACTAACTACAGTAGGTGCCCTTGAACTGCTTTGGTCATGTGATATACACATGTACCAAAATATTGCAAAACTTTTGACTTACCCAATTATTAAATTGATTTCTTAATTCAAGAAATTATACGCTTAAATTAACAAACCACAAATGGAAATAAAATATCTCTCAGGTTCTATATCACTCAGCAGGCTACTTTTATCAAAATCAGTTTTAATGCTACATGTAATTCAAAAAAAGGTCACCCCATAGGATGTAATGATTGTCACGCTAAGCTAACAGACTACTGTTAGTTTGATTCTCACTGGTGGTACCCCTATATTTTTGACCCAAGCAAATGATCACTTTTCAAGAAAAATTACTGCACTTCATAACCAAAACAAAATAGAAAAGTTATTTTGGTAAAATTGTTCTATATGTGAATGTAAGCAAAAATATTTTAACTCTTTATTTATTCTACATTTACATATAAGATTTTCAATAAATTTTTTTTTGTGCATGAATGAATATGTATGAAGTTTTATCTAAATATATATATGTTATCTATTGTAATTTTAAAGAGACACATTACACATAGAAAATAAATTACATACATATTATTTTACACATATGCATATAGTTTACAAAAAGAAAGAACTTTTCCTCCTAAACACACACAACTAATGAATATGTGCATACAGACAATATAATATACATATATTGTTATGCATCAGTGCAGCCACCTCTTTTTATGCATTCATGCATGCACTTCCATATATATATATATATATATATATATATATATATATATATATATATGATTCAATTTGCATTCCTCAATTCAGATAAGCAAAAATCTCTGCAAAATGTTCTTTAACCCCACCCTCCATTTTTTGCCTCCCTAAGCAAGATATTATTTTGTTTTACAAATTTTTATCACATTTCCTTAATAAACTTAAAAATGGAAATGGAATGATTATGGGAAAGAGAATTTGGTTTGAGAGTTCTAAGGGTAAAAGTTTTTAAAAGAAGAAAAAGAAGAGATATATGATAAAAGAAATGAAAATAATGCACAAGTAAAAATAGATGGCTGAGGGTAGAACAGAGAAAGAGAGAAAGATCAAAAAAGGATGATTTAGAAAAAAAAATTTTTTAATAAAAATAAAAATACAAAAAAGAAAAGTAAGCTGGTAAGATAAAAGAAAAGGAAAACTGAAAACTTGTGAATGAGAAAGTTAAAAAGAAATTTCAAAAATGTGATCAAAAGAATATAAGAGGAAATCAATGAGAAACTAGGATTTTAAAAAGAAAGAAAAAGAACAAGAAAATAAAAGGATAAAAAAGGAAAGGCAATGAAAAAACAAAAATGAAAATATATAAAGAAAATGAAGAGGAGGGTGAAAAAAAATGTTTAATGTAAAATTAAATGTGAATAAAGAAAGAAAAACAGAAGTAAACAAAATGAGAAAAGAAAAGGGAAATAATTCAAGAGAAAATTAGGAAAAAGAAACAAAAAAAACCCAATAAAGATGAGTGAAAGTACAAAGAAAAGTAAGCAGGTAAAAAAAGATCATCTTCTGATGCTTTTTCATCTCTTTCCAATACCTAATTACAGGTGTAAATAGGCACAGAGAGTTGTAAGAATATGGAGTCTGTCCATCTGGGATAAATTATTCGCATTTAATTTTTGTTCCGGTTCCTTGATTCTTTAACTGTAATGTTCTCTGTGAACAGAAGAGTTCACATTAGAATTGATGCCAGTGATTGAAGAAACTGAAACATTCAAGTCACAATATAGAAATAAAAGGAGAAGAAATTTTGAAGAACATGAGGAAAAGGATAGTAAAAATGGAACAAGAAGAAAAAAAGATTTATTAAAAAAAGAAAGTAAAAAAAAAAAAATAAAGTGAACCAAAAGGGGAATAGAAAAATGTTGAAACAATATGAAAAATAAATCAATATTTAAAAAACCTGGAGCCATGAAAATTTCATAGGTGTTGACAACTAAAAACTATATCACCAAAAATTGTTACAAAAAGAAAAAAAAATAGAAAGAGTAAAAGAAATTTAAAGGATAAAATTTGCAATATAAAAGAAATTTAAGGGAAAATAAAATATGCAATGTGAAGAATTTAGAGTAAAATTTAATTCATAGGAATGACACTAAAGCCAAATTTAGTATTTAACTGGGTAATATTTTTAGGGGGCTTTAGTGTGCAATTTTAAATGCTAAGTTCTGCAGCTTTTAGTTCAGATACTGATTCAAAAATACACACAATAAATTTTTTAAAAAAGAATTTTATACAAAGAAACAAGAATGAAAGAGATAGAAAAGATAAAATGTTGCAAATTTTAGTGTAATTTGCAGGAACTTATCTGAGAGAGTGTCCAGGAAACAAAGTTCTTTGAATTTGAGTATTTTTCTTTTCTTTTTAGTTTTGTCGAAATGTTTCAGTTTTCATTTAATTTCGAGTCTTCTGTAAAGTTCTTTTTAGCAGAATTCTCGGGCTGAATTTTCTTTCAGTTATTTAACTTGGTAGAATTTCAGTAGTCAACTTTCATTTAATTTTACTTTTATTTCTTGGGAAGCTTCTTGCCTGTTAAAATATTTATCGGCTGTTCAAGAAGCTAGTGACGAGACCCTTCTGCTGGCTATTTTTTCATGCCTTTACAGTTTGGTCCCTGAATTCATACTGAAGGTCCCAATAGTAGTTCTGGACAAATCTTGAGAGGTAACTTTTTGGTGCCGTATTGTCTGGGATTACTTTTCCCTTTTCCACTCAGGCCAAATCAAGTGCATTACTTGGAAATAAATTTTTATAAGAGAGAGTAAGACAGAACAGCATGAAAGAGAAGACAGACAGACATGAAAGAGGAAAGGAGGGAAAATGAAAAGTTGAGAAAGAGCATATGGAAAATAGAACAAAAAGAGAAAATGAAGAGATAAAAAGAGAAAAAAAAATAAGGAGAGAAAGAAAAAGAGAGAACAAAGAAAAGGAGAAGAAAGAAAAAAGAAATAAGAAAAGAGAGAAGGAAAAAGAGGAGAAAAAAGGGAAACAGAAGAAGACCATTCATCTCCCAAAGAATCTTGTTTAGTTATTCTTTCAAGCAAAAGGACAATTTCAACAAGTGATTTTCAGAGTTGTAAAGGAAATTCTTTCTACCACAGACTTTTTGTTTATTTTACTTTCTCCACTCCCCAAAATCATATGAATCAAATAGCAATTGGACATTGGCATAACAAATATCAGATAATCAACTCTAACATAAAACACTGCAACTTAGCTCTAAAAAAAGACTTGGCAACATTACCTGACTTCTTGAACTTTTCCACACCTATTTAAGTCCTTTTTCTATCATCCACATCAAATTTTCTTTTAACCAGATATTTCTCAAATTAGAAGAAATCAAAAATATTCTGAGATATGAGTTGCACACGATAAGTTTCCAGACTTTTTTGGTATGGACACTTTTATTGATAGTACACACATGAAACTCTAGTCCCCTTCGAAGTAATCTCCTCTGGCTACAATGCACTTGTACCATTCCAACAATTTCTGGAAGGTCCCATGGAAGTCCTCTTGTGTGAGCGTATCAATGACCTTCTCATAAGGACAGCCTCTGAACTTAAGGAATAACCAAAAGTCACAGGGAGCAAGGTCTGGACTATAGGGAGAGTGAGGAACTGTCTTGATGCCCATCTTGGTCAAATAGTCTGTGACAAGGATGGAGTTGTGGACTGGTGCATTATCCTGGTGGAAATGCCACTGACCCGATTTGAAGAGTGCTGGCCTCTTCTGACGAAATCTCTTCCTGAACTCCGTTAAAACCTCAACATAGTAACCCTAACCCTAACCCTTTGGCCAATCAACTCTGGTCTATTGACTTCCTTACTCCTCCCACACCTCTTATCATCCCTCACAGACTCCCTGCCTTCCTTGAATCTCTTATGCCACTCAAAAACTGATGCTCGATTTATGCAAGATGCTCCAAAAGCAGTCTGAAGTATTCCATATGTTTCTCTTGCATTTTTTCCAAGTTTAAAACAGAATTTTATTGCATATCATTCTTCTAAAGTGTCCTCACATCCAGATTGTATTTTTGAAATTCACCAGCTGTGACAATTAGGGTTTAGTAGGGTGTATTCCAATTTCTGCTGTAGCTGTTCATTTGAACATGAAATCATAAAAATTGGTCAGTCATCTCATAAGATGTATAGCAATAACATATTGAATTTTCAAGAGTCTACAACAATTTTAAATGTCCATACGAAAAAAGTCTAGAAACTTATCATATGCACCTTATAAGTTATCACTAAAAAAAATTTTTTAAAACAAACTTCTTATGAATGTTTATATTTGAGATTTCTTCCCTATATAAAACAAAAAGTTTAAGAATGTTATCTAAATTATGAAAAGAAAAATATTCAGAACAATGAAGAAACAGAAAAATTATCAATGTTAAATTTTTGCTTTTTTAAGACAAATAAAAGTCAAAAATATTATTAAAGACTAGAAACAATAAATAGCATAAACTGTTCTAACAACTAAACCTTTTTCATATTTTCAATGGCGTCAACCTTATAGCCACCAGAATTATTCAAAGGAAATACCTTTGATTTTGATTTTTAAAAAAAACATTCAAAAATAATGTATACATGAATACACAATTTGAAATCCATACATCTCATTTATAGGACATTGGTAAGATCTAAAATATAAAAATAACAATTTTTGGCAAATGTCTAGTAAATAGGATGATAGTGCCCATTGTAAATATCCAGCTCCCATTAGGGCATAGGGCTACAGCCACACTAGATCTGTGATGGCACTTCAATTTCATAGGTTTTTTGGAGTAGAGATGCTTACCCCATACCCCTGCTTTTGAATTCAGAGTTTTTTTTCCTTCTAGACTGGTTGGCTTACCAAGGCTAAAGAGCTCAGTTTGTGCTACTATTTGTAGGAGGGAGAGAAGAAAGGTATTCATGCCTTTTTATAGAAGATTATCACAAAAGTGAAATGCAAACAACTTCATCTAGGATTTGAACTTGTTTGTCCATTCCATTTCCTAAGAAGATAACCATTATGCTATTTACCAAGGACAATGCCACCTATTGGTTTAACACAGTTCATTGAGGAGTGAAGAAACATGAACCAGCCAAAATCTTCCTCTTTTTCTTCATCTTTTACAAGAAATTGTTTGAACAATTGAACATGTCTCTGAATTCTTGATGTTTTAACATAACATTCCAGCCAACACTTTCATCAAGTGTAATATCAGAGGGAGAGAGAGAGAAATATAGAGAAATTTTAGCTTTCTTGTTTTTCATTCCCATTTGAAGAAATTATTTTCAATGATATTGTTGAGGGTACTTTTGTTTTTGAAGTGTATAAGGTATTCATGAATAAAAAAAAAATGTCATCAGTATATAACACATCAAAGTGATTTATTCTTTGTTTAGAAGAAAAATGGCTATTTTCACATTTCCAAATCAATAAAACATTTTAAATAAAAAGATCATAATTAGTATCCAAATACTGACATAAAAATAATTTTTATTATGCTATTTACTATCAATGATTAAAGATAAGTCATTTGTTGATTAAAATATTCAAAAGTTAAACAATTTAAAACTGAATAATCTAATTCAAAATTTAGAATTTAGCTTTAGGGATTTTTGAATGTCAGCAACTCAAACAAATGAAATGAAAATGCTTGCAAACATGAAAATAAGTTTAACAAAACCACAATGCTTATTCACAGGAAAATTGGTTCCTAGTTTGATTCCATTTCATATTAGGTGCTTTCTATGTACCACTTCCTCATACCACTTGGAAAATTCTTCAGATTGTAGTATTGCCTGATATTTTTGAAAATGAGAAACTATTAGTTACAATATTTTAATTTGTGTTATACAGACTACATACATACATAACGTGTTTTATATAGAAATAAATACTAATTGTAAGTGTTGGTAGAGTGATATCTTGTACACAAGTGAGTAAAACTATTTTAATCAAAGGTAAATGATGTATGAACATTAGCCTATAGTATTTTTCTGCTTTGGATTTTATGTAAGCCAATGAATCTTTTCCCAACTGTATCTTTCTGCAATGATAATTCTCACTAGATACTCTCACATCCCATGAGTAGCTGAAATTTGAGAAACAAGCATTTTTTCAGTTCTCTATAACCATATAAAAAAGAAAAAAGAAAAACAAAATTCCTGACGTCAAATTATATTAGAAATAAATAAAATGATAGTGACAAATTGCCTATTGCAACTGCATAACTAGAACATGAAAGATAGCCACAGTCTTGAAATAAAAGGAGATTCCCTGAGGATAATTTCTCTGTTTTTTAGATACATGGTATTCAAACATCACCTTAAAATGCCTCCTCCCCCATTCAGATTTTGTCACTCACCATTTAAACAGTCCTTTGTAGATAAGGATTGCATTTTGGACATTCATTTGAGGATGGACACATTTTAACTCAGTTGCTATGAGAAAATAAGGAGTGGGGATCAATTACACCCATGAATTATAGATGACAATTTTTCTTCACTTCCTTCTACTTTCATGATAGAGTTTTGATCAGAAAGACAAAGATTTGGTTTGGTATTATTCTTACTGTTGGAATGGAGTTTATATTTTTAACATTTTGGTTTATATCATAAATATAGCATTCAAAAAAGAATTGATAATATTTTAGGGGGAAAATGTTTCATTATTTTAAATTATCTCTTATATATATATATATGTATATATATATATATACATTAGTCATGAAAGATGGTCTCACTACAGAGTAAAGAGATATTCTATTGTTATGGTAATTTAGAGAATTTTAGAAATTTACATATATTTATGGTAATAACTAAATAGACAACTTTATCACTTTCTCTCATTTACTTTCCCCCTCTCTTTCACTATATCTTTCTAGCCTTATATTCTCTCCTCTCACTTTTCCAATTTCTATTTTCTTTTTTCAAGGTTTCTTTCTTTCTTTTTTCTGCTGTGGTTTCAAAGGATTTCGGGTGAACAATGCTCCTGAATTCTCCATTTTTCAATACAACTGATGACATGGTTCGGAACACATAGAAACACCAATCTATGTATAAATCATCCTGTCATTTATGATAGGCACTATGCATTGACATAAAGCCTATCATATGCAGATTACATATACACAAATATTACAATTATTTGCATACCCATAAGATTAGATATTCATGTGGATAGATTGATAAGTCCATAGTATGACAGTTATTAGCAGAGTAGTAATCTGAAATTGTCATTGGATAATGTTTGATCACTGTGATAAATATTCATGGCTGAATTAAGAAAAGAGATTATGTTGGTAAATATTTGTGAAAAATAGGTGATTTTTTCCCGATCATTATGTTACATACTCTCATAAGAAGGAATGTTTCTTTTAAATAGGCAATAATGTTTATTACAAGATTTCCAAAATTTAATGTTCTTTTGTATACAAAGTATTATGGTAAACAATATTTTATACTTAATTATGCATAATTCAAAAAATAATTCACTATAAGAAACCAAATAAGTGAACTTACAACTTACAAAAAAAATAACTACACAACAACCAGTTTTTACTAGAAATTTGATTGATATATTGTTTTCGTATTTGGGGTAAAAATTAATAATGAACGATTATTGTTTGGTTATTTTAAACAGTGTTGCAAAACAGTAGTCTCTGTGGTGTTAGGTGTAAAAAATGAAATGATATAGTTGTAAAAAAAATTCTATTTTATAATAAATGGTATTACCAGATCTTGAAATCATCAGAGTTATAAAGCAGATTTCTGAAAAAAATATCCTCCCAATATTTTTATATCAATGTTAGACAAAGAAATTGTCTGTTTTATTAATTTTAAAGTTTTTTTTAAATTTTAAGATATTTTGATTTTTATTCATGGCCATCTTTTAAATTTCAAAATTTAACTAACTTCACTTAAAAGAATTATAACTACTTGGATTTATCATTTCATATATTTACCATCATCTTAAATTTTAATTTCTTTTTATTGCAACATTATTTCATTTTAATACTATAAAGAAGATGCCCATAGAAATGGCAGATATTTCTGAAATGTACCCTGAGTCTTAATATATCTTTATGTATACTCCCCTTTTGAATAAATAAACAGACAAAACTATTCAATAATTCACTTGAAGCATTGCACAAATTATTTTATTGTCTTGTATTTATTTAGAGGGCTATTGCAATGCAAAATAATAAATCAGGTTTATTTATCATTTTGCATTGCAATAGTCCTCTAAATAAATACTAGACAAAATTAGTTTATTTTACATGATTTAAACAAGTTTTAAAAGACAAACATTTTCATTTTTGCCATATTTAAGGAAATATGTTTTTATATTTAAAATTCAAAGAACAAAAACTTTAAATAAAATAATCATTATTTTTCTATACTGATATAGAGATTTACATCATCTTTACCATTGTCATAAAAATTTTAACATTAAGATTAAGTACTATTATTTCTCAAAATAGGACACTTTTACATGTGTTTTTGGTAAGAATTCCTTTCTTTTTTTCTTTGAATGTGAGAAGACAATTACAACTCTCTAAAGAAATATGGGACGATTTTTTCCCTTAATTTTTTTGAAAATGTGCACTTTGACATCCTCAGACACAAAATGAGACCATTCATTGCAAAAAAGATGGTACTATCCAAAGTTGCAAATGTATTAGGTAAATTCCTCTATCCAAATTGTTTGCATGTCACTTTGCTGCCCGAAAAGAAAATCTTGTCAATGAGATTTGAAGATGGACAATTTTTCAATTTGGGTAATTTAACAAACTCTTGCAGTATTGATGTTTCAGTTTTACTTGTTTTATCCAGCATAATTCTGAATTAATGAAATTAACTTGTTTATTGAAGGGATTTTTTGTTACAATGATTCACATTTAATATTTTCTTATTTCAGGTTTGTAAAATTTATTTATTTATTTTATTTTTTTTTTTTTTGCTTACACAGATATCAAGTGAAAATGAACCAATTTGTTGCTGATTCTTTAAATTTGATTTTTTGTTCTTTTCAATATTGTAAATCAATAATTATAAATCAACTGAATTAGAGTCCTTGTCCTTTTATTTAAATAAATGTTACTTTCCAGATGCACAACAACCTGAAAGGAATCTTTTATTAAAAATTTTATCACTAAGATAATTGCAACTTGTTTTATCCTCTAGCCATGATAAAAATTTTTTACAAGTAATTTGTTTCTTGATTTGCATTTATTTTCCTTTACTTTAATTTTGGTCGAAGGTATCTCATTTCTTTACACATAATAAAACTTTCAATTTTTTCCCCATTTTAATAATAATTACATGTAACTGCAATTTTCCAATGAAAAATAATAAAAACAAAATTTACTAAAAGTGAAAATGGAATCCTGGCAAATTATGAAACAGAAAATCAGTCATACAAGGCACCTTCAATGAGTTTCCAGACTTTTTTTCATATGGGCACTTTTATTGATAGTACACACATGAAACTCTAGTCCCCTTCGAAATAATCTTCTCTGGCTGCAATGCACTCGTTGTACTGTTCCAACAACTTCTGGAAGGCCACATGTAAGTCCTCTTGTGTGACCGTTTCAATGACCTTCGTCACAGCCTCTTTCATCTCCCCAATTGTCTCATAACAACAGCCTCTAAGTTTTTCTTTGAGCTTAGGGAATAACCAAAAGCCACAGAGAGCAAGGTCTGGACTATAGGGACAGTGAGGAACTGTCTTGATGCCCATCTTGGTCAAATAGTCTGTGACAAGGATAGAGTTGTGGACTGGTGCATTGTCCTGCTGGAAATGCCACTGACCTGATTTGAAGAGTGCTGGCCTCTTCTGAGGGAATCTCTTCCTGAACTCCCTTAAATCCTCAACATAGTATTCCTTGTTGACTGTCTATCCAATGGGAACCCAGTACATGTAGATCATGCCAGTGCTGTCAAAAAATGGGATCATCAAAAGTTTATGGGTGGATTTGCTCTGTCTGGCCTTCTTGGGTCTGGGAGAGCCAGCATGCTTCCACTGGGAACTCTGTCTTTTGGTCTCTGGGTCATAGCAGTAGATCCAGCTTTCATTGTAGGTCAATAAAGCATCAAGAACTGCGGGATCTGAACTGATCAGCTCGACCATTTCCCTGCTGTCATGACATCTTTCTTTCTGATCTTCTCTGAGCACCCTTGGGACAAACTTCGCGCAAATCTTTCGCATCTTCACTTCATCACGAATAACTGTGTGTACAGTTCCCACACTAACATCAAACTGTGCACTAATTGTCTCTAGAGACACATGATGGTCCTTATCCATGAAATTCTTTATTTGGCCAATCAACACTGGTCTATTGACTTCCTCACTACTCCCACACCTCTTATCATCCCTCACAGACTCCCTGCCTTCCTTGAATCTCTTATGCCACTCAAAAACTGATGCTCGATTTATGCAAGATGCTCCAAAAGCAGTCTGAAGTATTCCATATGTTTCTCTTGCATTTTTTCCAAGTTTAAAACAGAATTTTATTGCATATCATTCTTCTAAAGTGTCCTCACATCCAGATTGTATTTTTGAAATTCACCAGCTGTGACAATCAGGGTTTAGTAGGGTGTATTCCAATTTCTGCTGTAGCTGTTCATTTGAACGAGAAATCATAAAAATTGGTCAGTCATCTCATAAGATGTATAGCAATAACATACTGAATTTTCAAGAGTCTAAAACAATTTTAAATGCCTGTACAAAAAAAGTCTGGAAACTTTTTTAACAACCCTTATATATGTGTGTGTGTGTGTGTGGCAGGTATATATTAGACCATTCTATAAAATCCATGAACTAAAATTAGCTTTCTAGAAGTGCTAAAAATACTAAAGTTATGAGTTAACACTAATGTTCACTGGAATGAAAATGTAATGGCTTAATCATCTATTCTAATAAATATTTAAATTTTCACAATCAAAAATTGTCAGAATATTGTTGAGTGGGGTATTATTAACCCAGACACACCAATATATTTATATATGTAGTAAGGTGTCAACATATTCAAAGCTAGATACAGTATATATATTTCAGTGTAAGTCAATCTCCTATATTGGTTGGCCCTTGATTTATCATCATAAAATCATCAATTTATAGAACTCATTTTGAAGTCAACAGTTGTTCCTAATCTTTCCCATTGTCTTTAAACTTCAACATTATGAAATTATTACTCAAGTATAGATTATCATCAATTTTTTTTGCCAAAAAAGAAGTCTTTAAAATTTGAACTATACATGAATATGAGGGGAGTAGGGGGAAAAGTTTTTCATTAAACCAAGAAAATTATATACTTTTTTTGGCTTGTCCTTTAAAAAAGAGATTAAAGAAAGGATATAACAAGTCATTCTTGATCAATTGAGAACTTTTCAGCACCTCTTCATATATAAAATACAGCAAAACACTGAAAAGTCAGTCCTTTACAGAGGGAATTTTGACACCAACAAAGCAGATACTCAAAATAAAATGAATAAATTGATGAATAAAATAAATAATTTAAAAAATAACTGAGTCTATCAACTATAATGGTGAGAACAATATCAGAAAAAAAAGGAAGTGGCATGGACAAGAATTGAACCACCTAACCCCATAACAATGATCTCCCTAGAGAGATTTGTATGCAAGAGATAGAATCAATTTCAAGGCACCATAGGTTCATTAACCATCCCAGCTCAACTTCTATTATTAACTAATCAATTAAGTCACTGAGCAGTAATCAAATGACACCTTAGCATGATAAACAAATGGAAGAACCCATTCATCTCTTTCTCCCTTCTACTTCTAATCTTTGTCCAAGTCTGTCTGCTTTCATTTTTGTCTTGTGATGATGGTCATCATCATAGTTAACACTCCACATCTGTTTAAAAATTTCCAATAAATGACTGCTTGAGCTAACTAAAATAATTTAAAAAAAACAGCAAAATGACCATAGCAAAGGCTAACACAAGCTGCAAAAGAATGACTTAACCCCGGTCAAGGTTGGCAATAAGTGTAAAAACTACATACTGTTAGTACTGCCTATGCAGTAAGGTAGTTATAGGAGGGTGGTTGCTCGAGTGTTCACATATATACTCCCTTCTCAATCAATCATAGCATGATAACAACAAGACATTTTTCTTAAAATATCTGACAATAACACACAGGGATGTGGACTCATGTCTTTCCCAAGAGCATTCCTACCAAGTAAACACATGCAATTTTAGCCATAATTCAAACTAGATTCCCCATTTTCTATTCTAAATCTGAAAGACAAAGACAAAAGATTAAAAGCTATATCATTCTTCAAATCATATTTGCAGTTGAAGTTTCTTAGCCATTTTTAAGGAGTTACATTGCAAAAAAAACAGCTTTCGCAACTAAGTTTCTGCAAATTCCACAGTCTTTATAAACATCAAAGAAACTATAGCTTAAATAAATAAATGTGATTAATCACATCCTTTCCTGAGAGATATAACAACCAAGATGAGGGAACACAGACAGATTTCTACCCTGATATATATACTCAATAGTGCTAACCTCGTCAGAAGGAGGGCAAAACCCAATACAAAAACAGTTATCCAAATCTGTGAATTTATCAGGTTTTATATTCTATCAAAATACTTCAGTCTTCTTAAGGTGGTTTCTACATAAATACATAATGCATATTTATCAATGTCAAAATATACACACACATACATAGATATATGTACATGGATACACACACAAACACATATATATATATATATATATATATATATATATACACTAATAAATATATACTCACATGTGTATATATAAACATATATATATATACACACACACATAGACTATATATATATATATATATATATATATATACTCGTAAACGTATATGTAAATAAATATATACATTAAAAATTCCTGCGCTTACACTGAGAGGGCGATAGCTTTCTGGAAAGATATCCAACTGACATACAGTCAGACAGGTTTCAATCCCAGCTTGAGATATATATATATATATATATAATTCTCTTAATACCCTGTCCGGTGGCAAATCTGCTTGGTAGCACCAGGAGTGGCAGTACCGCCTTGTGCTACCGAAACTGTGTTATCACCCCTGGTTGGTGGCTGATGAGGACAGTGTATCACACGTGCTTTCCCACATTGTATGATGGAAAAAAAAAAAAAAAATATATATATATATATATATATATATATACACACATACACACACACACTCTCTCACACACACACACACAAAACAGAAATACCCATCATTGACTGAGTTCAGAAAGAGCCTTCAAAAATTGTACCCTATTTTATGAAAGTTACTACTTTGCTATTATTGAATGTTTTGTAGTAGAATATCTGCAAGCTCTTATTGCCAGACATTGGCCAAAAACTATAATATAGTCTAATGTACTCTTGATTTCAATACTCATTTATCCTAATAAAAATATTGTTAACAATCATGTTGATATCCATTCTAGTAACTCAAAAGAAAGGAATGCCAGTTTTGTAAAATAGGTGCTTCCTTTAAACCAGATATAATCATGGTTACATAAAGATTTCTTATTCTTTATCTCAATATTTTGGTTTATAAATTGAAGTAGCTTTTGCATGCAATATTGCAATATTTATTCAAGAATCACAACAAACATTAACAATTAAAGATTTATTATCATAGTACTGTAACATCTTCATTAGAACTATTTATGATACATCAAGTATGATGCTGGCAAACTTTCTATCAAAGACAAGGCTGCATAAAGATATAAATATGTTTTTAAAAACAAAGAAAGTAAAACAATTAGGAAAGAAAATGATTTATCAAATCAGTTATATGAAATATGTGATTCAGAACTTTTCCCAGTTTCTAATAATCAAATCAGATAAGACTTGAAATATGAGACAGCATTTACCCCAGTTGCCAATAATCAAATTGGTATACATTCCAAGATAAAGATCCTGACTGCCAGTAAACATCTTGTAGAAGGCAATATGATTTTAATTTCATTAAAATCAGAGGAATTTCAATTTTCACTAGGGGTGTTTACCCTCTTTAAGCCTCCTAATCTTATTGGAAAGAGAATTTCATGTAGTTCATTGTCTTTCTCGTAAAATTTTACATTAGAATACATACTTTTCATTCTGTTCACAGCAAAACGTTCTATTGTACTATTTTTTTATTCGTCTATTTGAGTGATTATTATTGGTGTCACCTACCTTAACAAGTGCATGGGTCCCACTACTACTACTTCGTCCACATACTGCGTTCACATACTCCAGTCTACCTTGGAATCCGTTGTTTTTGAGGGCGTCACCATATATACTTTTGCTCTTCTCAAAAAAAATTTTTTTTTATTTTTATTTTCTAGGAGGTTACTAGACGAATTAAATAGGAATAGAGGAGGACCAGGTTAGGTGTCTTATAACTGTAAAAGAAAAGTGGAATGCCCCTTGGGCAGACAATGCAACTTGAAGAACGTTCTATACCAAGTGTGCATTTCGCCCAAGGAACATAATAATGATGGGGAGAGGGTTTATATAGGTATCTCCGCTGGGAATTGGAAACAAGGACTGTATAACCACATTCTTTCTCTAATCCGCGACTTAGAAACCAACAATTACATAAATATCCGGACATTACTATAAGAAAAGCAATATCTATATCGTACTTTTAATAAATCTGATTACCACTCTAAACTACAGACCAAAACAAATTTACAAAACTGAATCATAATCCAACTAACCAACTCAAGTCTAAAATTAACAAACTTTAATACTAATAAGGCTGACCTTCACAATATAAAATTGCCAAAAATAATTAGCGATTACAAACCTAGAAACATCTATGGAACTGTTAAGATACCTGGCTATCCACTCCGACCAATAATTTCTCAGGTAACAACACCTATATACCAAATTACAAAAACTATTAACGATCTAATTACCCCATACCTTTCCCATAATTATAGCATTAAATCTACAAAAGAACTTATCGAAATCCTTAAAACCCACAAACCAAACAAAGGAATAATATCCTCTCTAGATGTGGAAAATTTATTCACAAATGTTCCAGTTCTAGAAACAATGAATATAATTATAAATGATATTATAGGACTTTACACTCCTATAAATTATTTTGGGCGGTATGCCACTTGTTCCCACAAAGATGGCGGACGCTCACCTATTCAGTCTCGGGAAACCATTGGCCAGGAGGGCCACGTGACATGCTTAAAACTACGTCGGCGCATAAATTTGAATCCTGCGTTCGGAGCCACCTACAAGACGCGTATTTTCTATAAATACGTCGTCTTCAAACACCCTTGTTCTCTTTTACCAAATTTCTTCGCAGCAGCAACACACTCCCTTCAGCGTGAATCAACAGGAGAGAAAAGCAACACCATGAATGGGCCTCGCAGACATTCATATACAATGACTATGAGACGCTTTCCAGTCTCTGAGAAACTGCCCGTTTCTAATCATAAAAAAGGACATTTTAAACCTGTAATTCTTTTATAGCTTAGTTGTGTTACACACACACACACACACACGAGCTCACACATATACACACACTATTATTTTGTTAGTAGAGTTAGTAATATTTTTTATGTATCAATGTAAGTTTTATTGTTATAGTATATAAATTTGTTTTTGTTCGTCGCCTTGTTTAAAATGTTCTTTCTGTCCGCGCTGTTTTACAACTTTTATTTGTTTCATATCTTCACTCATTTATTTCATTGGCTTCCTTCATTTACTACTTTATCCATGTGTCAATATATTATGTCTATATTATATTATGCCTATATTATATTACCTTTTATTCTAAACTAAACACTCTATATCAAACACCAACATAAACTTGTGGGGAAATATAACATAAACCCTTATTCTAAATATCAAAATTAACGTTAAATTATAGGGGACTTAAAATTCACTCACTCTCCCTACAATATTTACCACCATCCAACCCTCCCTCCACTCAAAATCAATTCCAATACATTACAGAAAATACTTTTACTCTGTACTGCTCAGGTTCCTTTTTATGATTCCCATGGAGATATATATATCCAACAGGATGGAATAGCAATGGGGTCAGTTTCGGGACCCATTTTTAGTAACTTTTACATTTCAGCTCTTGAAAATAAGGTTTTTAATACCATCACAATAAACCTAACATTTATTTAAGGTATGCTGGCGACATACTCCTTCTTACCAATAGCACTTATGAAATTAACACAATACAAGAGACCTTTCAAAATAATTCTGTTCTCAATTTTACACAAGAAATCAACATCAACAATAAAATTCAATTACTTGGTGTACTAATGGACACAAACAATAATGACCGATTTATCACGTCTACATATTAAAAAAATCTACCAACATTAATCTCCGCACCCTCAATTTCCAAAGTGAATGTCCCTTCCGCTATAAAAGGACAATTATAAAAACACTTATTTCCAGAGCTAAGTTACTATCCTTCTCTCAAACTATCTTCCTTGACGAACTTGAAAATACTAAACAAACCATTATCAATAATAGGTTTCCCAACTATATTGTTGATACCGAAATTAAACAATTCATTAATAAACCTGAACAACCTAATATAGACAATAACCTAACCACAAACAATCAATAAACCGTTACTACAAAAACAATTTCATAATACTTATAAAATAAATGAACAAGTATTAAAAAACCTTATCCAAAAAAAATGTTCTTCCTACTGACCCTACCAAAAATGTTAAACTTAACATTTACTACAACAAATTTAAAACCTAATTATTTCTAATAACACTTCCCCCTCTTGATAGGACCAACGTCGTATATATATGTTCAAATGTCCCTTGGGAGACTGTGTCTCCAAAGAAAATAGTGCGTATGTTGGTCTTACCACTACAGCTCTTTCGAGACGACTTACATCTTAAAACCCATTCTATTCCTAAATCCAAGTTTCGAAAAATTCGAGTTGAAAACACCACTATAATTGCAAGCGAAATTGATAAGCTACGACAAGTAATAGAAGCCCTACATATAAAAACCTAAAATCAATAGAATTAATTTTGAAAATAGCGACAGTGTTTTGAAATGACTTTAGAAATTTTTTTCTTTTTTTTAATATTCTGTATTCCTTGATAGTATTCTATTTCCGTTGATAGCGTTCTGTTTTTTAAAGTCATTAGCAACTCAATTTTATCCAACTCTGCATTTGCATATTTTTGTTATGTTATAAAAAACTTTCAAAACTCATTTTAAAAAGCAACACACTTTACACAAGCAAGCAACCCCTGATGATGGCCTATGAAGGGTCTGAAAGCGCTCGGGACAATTTTGGTAAATTCATCCACCAATTCCAACCTGAAACCAAGACACTTATCAGGAAACTTGAAAGGATCTTAATTAAATCATACAGACAAATTGTGTCTTTACTATTTAATGAAACATGCTTAAATGAACGACTGCTGCCTAACTACACACACACACACACACATATATATATATATATATATACATATATGATGGTTCAACCCTGAAACCATGCCTGAACCCAGAGTCATCATCTGATGAAGGCTTTCTTGGAAGCAATGCTGCTGTATAAACACCAGTCATTGTATTATATATATATATATATATATATACACACACACACACACATATATATATATATATATATACATACACACACAAACACACATATATACATACCATATAAAAGAAAAACCTCATATTTTTAGTAATAATATCTATTTCAGCAGTCCCTATATATATATCTTCAGACAAATAATGAGAGATTTCTAATGAAGTTTTAGAAAAACCCACAAAATTCCGGCCACCCTATCTCCTTATACCAAATTTCATCTTATATATATATATATATATATATATATATATATATATATATATATATATCATAACAGTGTTGGTTGTCACTAAATCACTTTGTGGGTTTGTAGCAAACCAAGTACAATATAATATGGAGAGTGTTGAATATCTAGGATAGAGCTAATATATAATAATAAGAAACAAATATATATTAGATTTATATATATAATGCCATGGAATTTACTCTGCGACCCCTGGGTTTCATGGAGCTTTTACAAAACAACAATCATCAGACAGTTAACAAAATGAAATGAATCGAAAATCGAAAAATACAGTCAAAAACCGTTTTTATTGTGTCGGAATCTTTACGTGTGATTGTAATTTACACTTACAATCACACGTAAAGATTCCTACACAATAAAAACGAGGACACCTCCATCAATATAATTGGTCACATTAATAAAGTAAAAAAATTATACCATTTACTGTTAAGACTGTTATCTACAATTATAAACAAATACAACATAATATAATTGGTCACATTAATAAAGTAAAAAAATTATACCATTTACTGTTAAGACTGTTATCTACAATTATAAACAAATACAACATAATATTATATATCCTCAAGGTTACAATTATATCTTACACATTATCATATTATTCATATTATTACTAAATCTAAAATCCTTAAATTTATAAGTATTTATCATCAAATACTACAAATTACCATTCATAATATAACTATTAAAACAATTTTTATTATTCTTATAGATAAAATCATACCAAGTATTATAGATAATAGCATATTAAGAATCATCACAATTAATATTACTATTACAATTATTACTACTAATCATCAAATCTATTAATATCATAAATTATTCATCAACTAATCATTATAAGTATTAATAACATCAATTCCAACAAAAAACAATAACAGACATCAACAACTACCGCAATATTTTATTACTTAATATTAATAATTAATAATTAATGCCAATAACAAATCATTTTAATTAATATTGATAATTATTACTATGTACAACAACATTATAACAAAAATATCATTCATAATATGCACTCTGTAATCAATATAAAAACTCTAACCAATATCGCTTATTACATAATTTCAATAAATAAAACAAGTTGTTTAAAATATAAGAATTTAGATCATTTATTAAAATATACGCATATACTAAAATCCAAAGTAAAAATTTTTTTAAGATATACATAATATAATTTTTTTTAAAGTCTAAAGTCATTTTACATAAGCTTATATCTATTTTTATGGTGACATTTGAATATGAATTTCTTTGATTTAGTAATTTACTGATATTTCTATATTTTATAATACTAATCTTTTCTTCTCGACGGAGATAACATCTACTTCTGAAATTACTTGGGGGTTGATATTTAAATAAAATTCCAACTAACTAATGGTGCAAGGCCACTATCTTTTGATCTTCAGAACCATTTAGAAAGGGCTGTTTGGTTTCTTAAAGAATGGTTAGAAAAAGAATGCCTATAACTATAAAACCTCTGCTTCGAGCAGAAATTCCAAAGTATATTTTTATGTCCTTCCTGTTTTCCATTGGGAAAATGGTTGCCTTGTACACTACATTCTTGGATTTACATTTACTGCTAACAGGACATTTTTCTCTAACCTCTTCAAAAATATCTTTTTTATTTGAAGATAATCTATTAATCTTTGTATTAACAGCATTTGGGATTTGTCTAATTACTGATCAAGGTGGTTAGAATTAACATAAATATAGGAATGGGTAGTTTGTTTGTCTTTATGGAATGGTTTAAAGCTATTTTAAGATAAATCGAAAGTAATATTGTTATACAATTAAGGAATGATTTTTTTATATTAATCATTTTTCGTTAATTATATTTTATTTAGTTTGGTAAGGCTTTGAACTATTCGAGTCTCTTAGTTCAGGTGCATAGTCAGATGATGCAGTCTTACCGGCGCGACAATTATCATATCATAACAAACTCCCAGACAGGAAATGGAGCTGGAGTGTGGATGACATCATGCCCAGAAGAGATGGTCCTGAGAACTTGAGGATTTTGAAAAAACAGTAGTTGAGGTCGACCGTTGAAGGTAGAAGTTGATTTTTTCAGATCTCGACCGGCAGAGATGAATTGAGATCTTAAACACAAGATGCACCGCGCGTGGGTGGGGGTTAGCATAGCCTTTTAAGAATTGTGTCTCTCCCCTCGTGTCGAAGGACCTGTAGCAGAAAGAATTTCTTATTTTTGTTTGGCGCGTAATTTAATTTGACCATTTGGGTAAAAATATGCGTCGACCCTATCAGGATGACTTATCCTATTCATCCCAGACCATCTTTCCGGGTAGCACAATTTGGGGAAAGCCGCCAAACACTTTCTCTTCCTCAGAACTTCTTCGTTCATAACAGACGTCTTACTGTCTGCTCTTCAATAGCAGCAGCAGCATCACACCACCATGAGGAAAGCCATCTAATTTAAGGACCCCTTGCGTCTATTCTCTTAGACCAAGGGTTCCCAGTTGAATATGAATTAGATGAATTCAATACGCCCCACACAGGAACAACTTTTAGTCGCCTCCAATATTGGCTATGTCGACTGCGATGCAAAATTCTGCTCCAACACCTAGCTACTTCATTTCTGGGCAACATTTTCTGGAGACATCCACGCGTCTCACCGAAACAACCAGAACCACAAATCCATGAGTGACTACATCGTTTCTATCCTCAAACAGCAAACACAACTTTTGCTACACTATAGCGAACATATCTCCCTCACACATTCAACAATGCCGTAACCTAATGATGCACTTTTCGCTCAGGCATTTAGCTGCTAAAATGCTTTCTTAACTCGATAACAACTTCATTTCGTTTCCTTACTTCTTTCCTTCCTACGAGACTTGCAGCATAAACGTAAACCCTTTATTCCATGCTGCCATTAAAACCTTCATATAAAACCTTACGGCATCTTCTTACTTCTTCATCCTGCTTTATTTTCCAACAACATTTACCGAGGGAATAACAACGTAACCAACACGCGCAAGAATAAATTCCTTCGCTAAAGACCTATGCCAGGAATGAATAAACCCGTTCGTATCTGAAACGACAGTCCACCTGTATTTGTATCTGTATTATTATTATTGACATTACCAAATCAATACAATACGTTTGATTTGGTGCGTGGTGACTTGCAAAAGGAAAAGAAAAAAGAAGACATAGATTGATTTTGAACTTCGGTTGTCCACTCGACGATTCGTGGTACTTTAGACGATTGGAAGCAGCTAAGAATAATGGAAATCCATTTAAGGCAACTGTTTTTTCAGGTGGGAAAGAGAGAACGAAAGATGAACAATAAAAACCTCAACTCCAAAAACAGAACAAAAAACAAAATTTAAAAAAAACAACAACTGTGCTACCCCGGTCGAAAAAAGAAACAATGGAAAGTAAAGAACTCAACTTCATAGACAAGAAAAAAAATGCGACACCCCAACCAAGAATAGCGGAGAAAGAAGAACGCCAAATATTGAAAGACAAGCAACAGGTTAGCAAAAAAAAAAAAAGAAAAAAGAAAGATTGGCACAAGCCCCCAGAACGAAGAAGGAAAAATTAGAACAAGAAATCGAGAGGAAGGCATGCAAAGAAAAAAGAAAGATAAGATGCATTGCTCATTGTATAAATTTTATGCCTTTCTATGTCGCTTTTAAGTTGCGGAGTTCGCGCCCGATAGAATTTATTTAATTACGGGAAAAAATTGAAAAGCTATGATAAGGCTCGTAAGTTTAATTGTACATGTTGATACAGATTACTGCTATGTTAGGGGACGGTGAATCAAGAGGGGAAAGAAAGAGGAAGGGAAAGTAACATACATACAAATGTTTTTAATGAATGAAATTTAGAGTAATTCAAAAATGCTCATCGTATTGTAAAGCGTAGTAATTTTATATGGCGATATTTTTTTCTGTGTGTCTTTCAATTCCGAGCCCCGGAAGGATCCGGGCATCTACGATATGTTGTTGGGAGAATGCTCATATACCTTGGGATCCGTAGTTAGGCCTGTGGGATGGGTTCGATGTTTGGAAAAGCTGTGGAAATTGGAAGAGTTCTGTGAAGTCTCTCTAGAATGGGATCGATATTTTGGGCACTGGTAGAAGCCATACCAGGTTTTGTGAAGGTCTCCCCCAAGAGAGGGGTCGAAAATTTTGAGGTACAGCGTTTTGTGAGATGTCCCTGGAATAGGGTCGAAAATTTTGGGGGTTCGGTAAGAGGCCAGACCATTGTGTTGAAGAGGATCTTTTGGAAAAAGGGGATGGGAAATTAGGGAGTATGTGTGTAAAACCTTGACGTATCTCGTGATATGCACCGGAAAATTTATGGACTCGGTTTTGAATCGTGCTTGCGGGAGAAATATAATTGACCAAATAGATAAATAAATAAAGTACTCTCGTTAACTGTTGAAAAAGAGAAAGAAGATAAACCGCGGGGCACTGGAAAAAGTAGTGGACTGAGTAAAAGGCTTGGGTTGCTTAGGAATAGAACCCCCAGGATATTTTATCTCACCTTTGGAAGTAAGCAAGAAATTAGTGTTGTGTTGTCGCAGTCGACAAAAAAAATGAAGAAATGATGGCTGGATATGAGCCATGCTTTTGTAGAGATACTTGTTGAAAAAAAGAAAAAAGGCACTCATTAGCTATTGAAGAAATTAGTGATAGACCGATAGACGGTGGTCAAAAGTTGAAGAAAAAATGGGATGAAACGGGAACGGTTTGTTTTGGTTGGAAAGAAAAAAAGATCCCGGGAAATTTTACCACATTTACCTTGGTTTGATTACAAGCTATGCTTAGTTGTAAGGGACGCTTAATGGAAAATGTACAGGGGCACAGATAATGATAGTGTGTTGCGGAGCCGATAAGTATGTCGACCCCGCAAATGAGTTATGTGAATGAGAACAGCCAAAGCAATATGAAGGAACAAAGGCGAGATAACAATTATAACAAGAGACGATTTATTTGTAGTAGGTCGGTCGAGTCGTTGAGTACAGCTAGATGTTTGATGCTGGTAAGCTGAGATTCGGTCGGGTCGTTGGATACCGTTGGATAGTCGTCGCGGGCAGCTGAGGTCGGTCGAGGTTGGTAGATCGATATTCCCGGTTATGACGGTATGTTGGGTTAACCAAGGGTGTGTCGATCCGGCTGCTGGCTCGTATGGCGGGTCGTACGTAAGCCAGATGTTGCAGTGGTAGAACAGTCCGTAACAGCAAGTCGTTACGTGGACTGCGTTGTACCTTGCAAGAGCGTCGAGGTCGAGGAAAGGCTAGGGCTTTGCCGGGCCCCCTAGCCGTGCGGACGTATCGGACGGGAGCGAAAGCTTTGCCGCGTCAAAGCCGTGCGGACGATGGCTATGGCTAGGTTCGCGCCAAAGCCGCGCAGACGTATCGGACGGGAGCGAAGGCTTTGCCGTGCCAAAGCCGTGCGGACGAATCGGACGGGAAGGATGGCCTTGTCGGGTCAAAGCCGTGCGGACGAATCGGACGGGAGCGAAGGCTTTGCCGGGTCAAGACGGGAGCGAAGGCTTTGCCGTGTCAAAGCCGTGCGGTCGATGGCTATGGCTAGGTTCGCGCCAAAGCCGTGCGGACGAGCGGACAGGAGCGAAGGCTTTGTCGTGTCAAAGCCGCGCGGACGAGCGGACAGGCCAGGAGGCCGAGGCTAAGATGGGCGTTATCTTAGCGCTGCGCAGATAGCGAAGCGGTAGCCAAAGGCTGGACCGTGCCATTAGCGCTGCGCAGCTTATCGGACAATCGGAACTGAGCGAGAGTAAGACCGGTTGGTCTTAGAATCCGTCTTCGTGTTTGCCACCTGGCCGTCTATTTCGACTGGTCATTACTGACCGCCAGAGATGCTCTGACCCGCAGACAGAGACCTCTTATGGTCCTAAAAAGGACCTTTGTGCATACCTATGTAGGTGGAAGAAAGGCAGATTTTTAAGGTGGGTCCTATCGCAGGGCCGAAGCCCAACGCGGCAGGCAGTTCCAAAAATGCCTCGGACCCCGTCGGCATTCCCCTTTTCGGGGCGCCGGGCGATAAACCCAACCCCTCCGAAGAGGGTTAAAGCCTGGGGTGACGGCCCCCTGAGGCCAGAGGTGATGTATCCAGTGGTGGAACACACCCGAACGAACAGTGCGGCTAGCAACCACAGCCGGTCGAGGGCGCCCCACCACAGGACACAAAGCAAGCGAAGAGCTAGCCGTTTATTTGTCGCTGCCTCCCACCAGACACGACTTGACACAAGGTCAAAAGCCTGAAGGCCGATTAAAGTGGGGATAAAGGGGAGGGGAGGTCGGCGACGAATCGAGACTCGAACCCTGCTTGTCAGTGCTGCTCATCGGCTCACTTAGTGCAATGTGAGCCTGATGAGGCAAGCAGTTTCACGAACCCAAATGTGGGTCCGGGCACGTGTGCCAGTTTACGGCTTAAACTAGACGCTTGGCATAGTGCCGTAAATGGGGGACAAAGGAGACAAAAATGCAGCTCGCCCACCCGAAGGTAGCCTAGTCGAAACTAGGTGCCTAATTAAAGGCCCCGAGTCTGCCATTGTTCCTTTTCCAGAGCCACGCTCCGGACCGATGTCCAGAACAGGCCCCGGGGCCTCGCAAAAAGCTAAAAGCTGAGAGCTCGCCCCGACGAGCGTTGAAAAAGGGCCTGTTGATATGACGAAAGTGCTGTGACACACAGCTCCAGCCGCGTGAATATAAAATTCTTTGATAAAAAATGAGTGTAGCCATTAAGTATTTTCTTTACCTACTATAAGCTGGCAACGACTATTAGTTCCAGTTTTATTACGTTATTTTTGGCCGAAGTGCTTTGTAAATATTGTTAATTTTAATTCATCCTTTTCTTTTAGCTGTCACGAGGTGTCAAGGTCGTTAGAAAGAAAAAGGGCTTAGTCAGTTCCTGCCGTACCCGGATATAGTTGTCCTACAGCGGGCGTGTAACTTGATCCGTTCATGTTTATTGGCAGGTCACGGCAAGTGTGCGTTATTAAAATATATATATCAATGTCAGATTACGAGAGAAAAAGGTTAGAAGTAATGAGTTACAGATGTAGAAGGAAAGCAAAAAGAGTAAAAGATAGATAATGAGCAATTGATCTGTGAAAAAGAAAAATAAAGACTGAAGAGAAAAAAATACATGCCAATTGATAAAGTAAAATAGACATTGAATCATAAGAAGAAACGAAAAGTAAAGGAAATATGCACTGATAAGAAAAATAATATAATTACTAAAGTTTGAAAGAGATTCAGAGGAAAAATAGACATTTGAACATAAAGTCAGATTAACTATTGGTAAGGACTAAGTAAACAAAAAAACGGAGAAATAGTGTGAGACATTAGTATGAATAACTGCTTTGTCTTTCAAAGGAAACAAGAAAACAAGAACCAGAAAATGAAAAAAAAATTTTAAAAAAAGAAAATAAAGAACGATACGAACACTTTTTTACTGTTATTTTTTTGGACTGTTGAATGATTTATAGTGTTGTTTTTTATAATAATTTTATTTTGTTGGGAGGTTTGTTATATAATGAAGGAATGATTTTTTTTATATTAATCATTTTCGTTAATTATATTTTATTATTTAGTTTGGTAAGGCTTTGAACTACTCAGGTCTCTTAGCCCAGGTGCATAGTCAGATGGTGCAGTCTTACGCCGGCGCGGAAAGGATACGACAATTATCATATGCCATAACAAACCCCCAGACAGGAAATCTTAAACACCACAAGATGCGCCGTGCGTGGGTGGGAGGGCAGCATAGTATGGTTAGCATAGGCTTTTAAGAATTGTGTGCCTCTCTCTCCTCGTGTCGAAGGACTGTTGTCAGAAATGAATAAATCTGTCCGTATATGAAACGACAGAGTCCGCCTGTATTTGTATATGTATATGTATTTATATTACTGTTATTATTGAGATCTTTATGGCTATACAACAATATCTAGGAAATTCACTATTTTAGATTAGACATTATCTTAATTTTAAATCCCAGTAATTTAAAGACTCTTACAATTGTCTTTTGAATTCTTGATGTTTTTAGGCCATTAATTTCTGGGGAAAAAATGACGCCATCATTTCAATATAAGTCTATTTGCTTAGGGTCAATAATCCTACTCAGAGTATCTAATATATATCCCCACAAGGTCAGTGATTTGCACAGAATCATATGCATCTATGGGAACATCAAAGTTGTCAATAGTACTTTTAATCTAAATGGAATTTTTTATAATGAATAGTGGATTTTCTATAATTTAATATTATTTCTAATTGTTCAACGGTTATATCAATGAAGTTCCAAGTATGATTTATACAATTTAACAATAACTCCTTTGAGATAGATGGATAAAAATCCATGACATCAAATTGAATAAATTTCTTTTGTTGGTAGTATTCTTAAACCATTTCATAGTGTCCTAAGAGTTATTCCAAAGGTTATAGTTTTTAATATTTCATACAATATTTTTGATAAGATTTTTTTAAAATTATACCTAGGTCAGTTTTTGATGGGTTAATTAACCTATATTGTTTTTTGTCATAAAAATTGGGATTATGATCCTTAAAGAATTTTTTTCAATCGTTTTTTCTATTCTGTCTTTATGTTTAGTATACGTGCAAATTTAGTGGTCTCATTATCAATTTGTGATATAATATTAAATCTATCAAGTTTGTAGGTGTCGTAATTTGGTTCTTTATGATTTTATTATAGATTGAAGATTCAATTTTATAAAAGTTATTTGTTTTGTCAGCTCTGACCCAAATAATTTTAGAGTTTTGAATGTTTTCAATATCCTTGTTAAGTTTAGTCTGGAAACTATTAAATTGCTTTTTAAATTTGATTTTTCTTATTATTTTAAATAAATCATTTTCAAAATGATCCAGCAGTTTTCTACTTGGTGGAGTCTCCTGGTTTTAAGGTTGAAAACCTCTTTCCCTCGGTAAATCTGAAAAGTCTAAGAAAAAGTAGGTCTTCCATCTCAGTTTTTTTATCAAATTTTATCAGTAGGTGATAAAGTAAAGGAGTATATCATTGGGAAGTGGATGTTCTTGAGAGAGTATTCTGGTGTAAATCTTTCCATGTTTTGATGTTATAGATAGCTAAGTAAGGTTTTCCAAACAGAACCTTCCAAAAAAAGAGCTCAACTTAAATTTAAAGAGCAAAATTATATCCTTATATTATTCAACACCAAGTCAACCGATGGTAGGAACGATTCCATTTTAGGATTTTCTTTCTTCAATATCCATGTAATTTATATATATATATATATATATTACACACACACACACACACATATATATATATATATATATATAGTTGCATAGCAGTCCTTCATTTAAGCATGTTTGATTAAATAATAAAGCCACATTTTGTCTATACAATCTTATTAGGATCCTTTCAACTTTCCTAAGAAGTGTTTCGGTTTTAGGTTGCAATTGGTAGATGAATTTACCGAAATTTTCCCGAGCGATTTGGGACCCTTTACAGACCATCATCAGGGGTTATTTGCAAGTGTAAATATGTTGTTTTTTTAGTTTTTTTTAGCATTGCAAAAATTACACAAATGTATAGTTGGATTAAACTGAGATGCTAATGACATCGAACAAATTTAATACATATATATACGCCGATGATATAGCGCTTCTGGCAAATGCCCCCGCCCAAGCCGAAAACCTGCTACATAGTCTGGAACGAGCAGCTGCAAACATAGGCCTCTATGTCAATGCACACAAGACGGAATATATGTGCTTTAATAAAAAAGGCGACGTCTCCACACTAAACGGTAGCTCTCTGAAACTAGGTAGCAGTGTCTCATCAACCGAAAAAGACATCAACACGTGACTAGCAAAGGCATGGACAGCTATGGATAGGCTATCGGTCATATGGAAGTCAGACCTGACCGATAACATAAAACACAGTTTCTTCCAAACAGAGGTAGTGTTGATACTGCTATATGGATGCACTACATGGACGCTAACTAAACGAATGGAGAAAAAGCTTGACGGCAACTACACAAGAAGGCTGCGAGCAATATTGAACAAGTCATGGAGGCAGCACCCCACAAAGCAGCAGCTATACAGCCACCTACCACCCATCACAAAAACTATCAAAGTTAGACAAACCAGATATGTGGGACACTACTGGAGAAGTTAGGGACTGATTGTACCTAGAGGAAGGGTTAATATTTTAGATATGGCACAAGTTATTTTATGAGTAATACTACCAATGCTGGAAATAATGGGTCATAGAGGGGTGTTTGGTTTATAGATTTTGAGTAGGCCATATAATGTGGGGATTGTTCAATGAGGGAATTCCAATTCTTTTTGTTTCTGACAAGTTTTTTTAAGAGTTTGTTGAATGAAATAATGTTTTGTTCATGGTAACTAAATAAAATATTTCATAAGTGTTTGTGTCATCAAGAAGTGAATTAATTTTGTCTACATACATATGTTTGTGCATAATTACAATGCCACTACTTTTATCAGCGAGGAAAATGATGATGTTCGAGTTTTGAGTTAGGTTTTTTCTTCTGCTGGAAAATTTTTCACACACCTAATATAATTTGCCTTCATTTGTTAAAATCAAGTTATATGAAAATTTTATGTAGATACATGGCTAAAATCTAGATATATTGTGTTGCATAAATAATCCTGCTATTAAACATAGATTTTACTTATGTATGAAAAATTAATTCAAAACAATTAAAATTATAAAAATCTTAAGTATTATCTATTTGGAATATCAATCACAGCCATTGCTGAACTAAGGTTTTTTCCAGTTGCTTCCTTGATGACCATGACTGTTATGCTAATCTTTACCACATCTTACAAGTAAACCCATCAAATCTTATCAATCTTTTATCTGCATTTGTTATTCATTGGGCATCATTCAACCAACCTTTTGCTGTGTCTCTTGTCCACCTTCATTTTTGTCTCTTAAGCACTTATATAGTATCCCTTGGTCTACACTCAGATTCATCTCAACTTCTTTCTGTCTTCTAGGATTATACCTAACTTTTCTCTTTGAATTGTTCTCTCAACAATTCTGACTTTGTTTTCAAGTTATTTTGTTAATTTCCATGTTTCACCAATGGCCCGGGAGACCTGGGTTCAATCATACCAAAGACTCAAAAAAATGGTACTTGATGCTTCCTTGCTTAGCACTCAGCATTATAAGGTACGGATCAAGGGTAAAATAGAGCAATCCAGGAAAGGAGTAGCGCCCTCCCCTACACATTGGTGTAGTAGCTATCGAAAAGGGAGCCTTCGGGTTACCCTCGACTATGGTCGCCAACTTTACTTTTATGACTCTTTACTCAAAATAGACTACTTCAAAATATAGATTTACTAAAATTATACACTGTTTATGATTTATGAATCCACATTTACAGTGTATATAAAACTTTTGAATATCATTTTTTCTCAATTGATATCTCTATATAATTGATTCTTCTGATATAAAAGAAATTTTTAAAATTATGTTATGTAAAATAAGAAAACTATAATTATTCAATGATAAATGTAGAATGTTCCAGTGACACATTTGCAACTAAAGTTGCATTTTCATAATGACTAATCTTATTGACATGTGATTTTCCATGGAAACACCTGATCTGCATTTTGTCATTTGCTGTTTAAGTTTAAAATAATCATCTTAATACGTGTCCTCCAGCTTAAGCAGAGGATCAATTTTACTTTAATTGCATTTTACTTTTAGTTTCATATTCCAAAAGAATTCAACATAAACAAAAAAATGTAAAACAACATAATGTTTTCGATATATTAAAAGTAGAATGCAAAATTATTGAATACTGCCAGCAATATTTATAACATGGGTACATTAGTTCATAAATAAAAAGCATTTATAAGAATTATCAAGAATAGACTTTGTTTTAAACAAAAAGTATCAACTCTTGAATCCTGAATATAGCATTTTTTTTATCTCTAGATAAATGACAATATTTTAAGTAATTCTATTTGATTGTGTGTTCTTAAAATTCTGTAAAACATTACCGGATAACAATGATATTAAAACATCACCCCCATCCATATCAACTTGTTATTAGGATCAATCAACACACAAAAAATGAATTTAATAAATATTCATAAATATCATTGGCAAATGACCAAAAAACAGAAGAAACATTCTTTACATCAACACTTTTAAAGAGATGGATTCCAAATTTGTCTCACAAGGAATAATATTGGTTTCCTCTTTTTGGGTGGTACTGAGTAGTTTCAAGAGGAAATGTGCAAATAGCAAAACAGTGCCAAAAAATGGGAGAATATAAGGATGTGTAATGTCAAAAATTTTCTAAGTCTTTTTTTCCATTAGCCTCTCTCTCTCTCTCTCTTTCTCATAAAGGAAATATAAGGAGATGGATGTTACCATTAGCTACTTCTAGTTTCATTGGCAATATACATGGTTAATTTGATTTTTAGCTATAGCAACATTTTCATGGGTCATTGTGGTAAGCGGGTATTCTTTTTCATTGAGAAATAGACAACAAGCAGGCATCTGTATAAAATAGTTTTGCCTTTCAATTCCAAGATTGTATTGTATATAAATGAAGAACAGCCAACAGATCAATAAAGAAATCCCAAATAGTTAATTTTCCTATACTGCTTATTCAGTACTTCCACAATTAAAATATTAACCAAGATTATGACTTATGATATTTACTGGGTATTTCAAAATTCAATCTAATATTTATGTAAGGTAGAATGTACAAAAAATTGTTATCATTCAATAAAGTGCAAAATCCTTTTCTCTAAATTCATATGATAGAAAAGAAGAAAAAAGCATATACACAAGAAATACCATTATGAACGGTTCACTTAAAGGTCAACTTTTAAGTTACATCCTCTTCATAGAATGTAAGGATCAAGGGTAAAGTGGAGCAATCCAGGGAAAGGGGGATTGCCCTTCCCTACACCTCGATGTAGTAGCTAATGAAAAGAGAGCCTTCGAGTCATGCTTCACTTTACAAACACAAACCCCATATTGTTATATATTAGATTAGAAATGAATTACTGTATTCTTTAAGTAAGAACATTTTAATGCTTTTGAAGTAATAAGAATCTTGCCACAATGTACTATTTTTGCTGTGTTATTGTAACATACAAAAAAAAAAAAAAACAGATTATTATAACATAATGTCAGATTCATGTATCATACAACTTTAAAAAAATTCCTAGTAAACCTGTATCTATTTCAAAATACAAATGTAAATGAATGGGTTTGTTTCTGTCTGTTTTTTTTTTACTCAAAAAATTTATTAATTCTAAAGTGATAAAATTTTACAATATTATATTTGACCGAATTCATAGATAAAGCTAATAGTGCTAAAAAATACTGAAGAACATATGCTAAGCATAATCCTATTGTAGTTTACTTTACTTAAATTAGAATTTAGATTAACCTTTTGGACAAATTTACATTTTTCTTGTAATTTATGATAAAATTGCTTCAACTATCAGCCCCAGATAACAAATAAAATTTTGCCACAAACCTACTCATTTTATAAAGTTCATTTTACTTAATTTAAAATCTTTAATGCAGTTTGAATGAACATATAGTAACTTTTGTCCTGTCAGTTGGTGAGATTTTGTTTTTTTTAAATTGATACTGGTTAAATGAAGATCAACAGGCAAAAATATCTTGGTACAAGTTTTTCACACTAGTGCTAGCTGATGGTCTTTCACTGGATTCCAAGAAACAACAAGTTTCCTCAGGTCTCCAGGACTCTTCTGAATATTTTAGCTGATCTTAACAATGTTATATTCTGAATAGTCTTATTTCTTCTGTTGATTTAAGGACCATTCCAAGTGCACCAACTACAAGTGGTATCACTGTCACCCTCATGTTCCACAGCTTTTTATTAGTTCTCTGCCAAGGTCTAAGTATTGTCTATCTTTTTGCTTTCTTTGTATCTCATTCTCTGGTCTGCCAGAATGACAAAATCCACTAGATGGTAAGTTCTTTTTTCTTGTAAATTAAACACTATGTCTGGTCTTCTAGCAATGATTCGGTGATCCATTTGTATCTCAAAATCTCAGAGAATTTTATCTCATTCTCTAGAATGGATTCTGGGGTGTGCATATTCAAATTCTAATTTCTTGCACAATTCCCAGTGGATCACCTTTCCCATCCAGTCATGCCTAGTCTTGTACTCCTTTTGTGCTAGTTTGCGGTATTCACTTATGTGATTAACAGTTTCATCTTTCTCCACATAGCATACACTTGTTATTCTGCTGTATATTATTAATTTTTTCTTTAATATATAATTGGTCTATATGGCGTTATTATGTGCTGATATTAAAAAGAGGTCCAGTTTCTTTCTTGGGGTTTCCCTTTCTTAGCCATGTCCAGGCCTTCTTGAGTGTAAACTCATCAGTTTGTCACTTTAAGTATCCATACAGTTGGATTTTTTTTTCTATTACTGTTTTCAATTTTTTGTGATGTTTCTATTTGTCCTTATGTTACCATTGCTATTACTGGCTACTGTCTTTCTTTGCTCGTTTTAGTGTATTTTTCAAGTCCTTATATTGATGTATCTACACAACCTCAATGCTGGTGAGACCTCTTCCTCCTGCTTTTCTTGACTATATCATCTCTTGGGTGTAAGGCCTTTTGCATAGTCGTTAATTTCCTTGTATTTTGGTCAATTTGTCTGCATTATTATTATTATTATTTACGTAAGAAATAAAATAGTCACTTTAAAAGAATCTGGAAATTGTACTTGACAGTACAAAACTTATATACGTCATTCAAAGAATTATTCGAACAATTCAACAAGTCTTCTTTATAAGTTGATGAATATTTCATAAAGAAAGAGACTTGTTCTGGTCTCTTATTTTGCAGGGAATTGTTCTCTGATCTTTTTTTACAGAACTTAATTTCATGTCCCTTGTTTCTATTGAGTAGCTGAAGTCACAGCAAGTTGAACTCTGTAGTGATCTGACATTTTGATGAGTGCTTCTTCCTTGATTTTTTCTCATTTTCCCCACAACATTCCTCACCCAAGATTTAGATATTATCTCAGGGAGTGTAGTGTTCTCATCTCTCTCTCTCTCTATATATATATATATAGTCTGCTATACTGGACTTTTTTCTTGCATATTTGGTTATGACCTCAGAGTTTGACTTTAGGAAGACAAATCTTTTCCAATTTATAATTCTCCCCACATTTATAAAGGATATTGTTAATGTATCAGTTATTGGTCAGGTTTGTGGTATGTGACCATCTAACTTTGGTAAGAAGATTGAGTGGAATGATTACAACAATATATACACATTCTTCCTTAATCAAAACAGAGTTTGATTTTTAAAAAATATTTTTAATCAACAAAAAGAAAAAGGAAATAAAAATAAATGCAGAAAAAATCAGAAACCAATAACTTCTAAAATTCTTAATGGAATTCAATAATAATTTAATATTTGTTATAAAATCAAATAAACAGAAACTTTTACACAAAACTTTATTTGAAACAAACCAAAGAGATTAAAGTAAGCACTATTACTATTTTCAGGGAGGTGTTGTTTTTTAAGAAAGAAAGAAAGAAAGAAAATTAAAGATGTAAAGAATAACCAACAAAAAATGGGCAGAATCCTTTAGAAAACATTAGTCCACCCCCCTCCCCCACTCACAGGGACCTCAAGATGTCTGGTATTTGCTTCCTGGCTTAATAATGACCAATAATTGATCTCTATGGACTATGGAGGGTCTTCAGTTTATTTTATGGGTTTAGCTTGGAATTTGTTCAAAGAGTGCATGCTAATGTTTCTTGCAGACATCCAACCCAACTGCAGCCATTGTTCTGAACTAGTGACATTACTAGCACATAACTACCATTTATTCAAAGGTGGATAAAAAGAGGACCACAAAAGTGTCTCCCCAAATGCTAAAAATCAACCCTAGTTGATCAATGAATTGACCAAAATCTTAACGATGAACCAGTCAATAAAACAATTTGAATGAATCATTACAAATAATAATAATAAAATAGAATAATAGAAAGGAAACAGTAATTTGAATTTCCAGAAAGACCGATTAAAAGGCAAAAAAAAAAAATAAATAAATAAAAAAGGAGAATTAATAAGAGAAAAAAAAAAGAACAAATAAACGAATGTAAAGGATGGAGTGAAAGAAAAAAATGAGCAAATAAAAGAAAGAAAAAATAATGAACATGCAGTCAAAGTATAACACAAAAAGAAGGAAAATAGAAAGAAAAAAAGAAAATTGAACAAAATGAATGAGTGGGTAGTGTTTATTTTTGGAGTGAATCTCGCCGGAAAAACGTGATGGTGCAAGAGTCTTGAAATGCATGCGCAACAAGCCTTCACGGGGTGCAATTTTTTTTCTTGTGGGTTTGAGAGGTGAAGGAGAAAAGACGCAGAGACAGAGAGGAGGGAGTCGTGGTAACCTGGGGATATAGAAGTCGCCGACCTAAAAACACATTTTTTTCTCCTGGTGCACTGGTTTTCACATGAGTAGTCGTTCACCATATTTTCTTGTTTGGCCATTCAAGTCTATAGGGTAGCGGCTGCGTGTTTGTTGTTCTCACCGTGATATCTATGTGCGTTTGCTGTTCTAAGACGTAAAGAATATTTAGACGTGAGAAGGTCCGACCTAAGGTTTCGAAGTCTAGGAGGAAGAACGCTAAATTACGCTCAGGACCTTAATTGTTTTCACTCTAAGGAGGAAGAACTTTAAATTACTTGCCTCCCTTTTTTATTTAATTCACTACATGGATAAAGAAAATTAACATATGAAAGAAAAAAAGGGTTGAATTTATAAAATTCCATTAAGAAAACTGAATAAAGAAATGAATTGTTGAATAAGAAAATTGACAAATGAAGAAAAAGAAATGTAATAAATAAAAAGAGGAAATAAAGAAAAATCAGCTTTGTTAAATCTCACATACATATAGGCCAAAAATAAAACTTTTGTTTGCTGTCATAAACCTAGGTTGCATTAAAATAGATACAAGATAAGTAGGACAGGCAATAACCATCGCGAGCTTTTACAAGAAAAGGATTCTATGATCAAAGGCAAGTAGAAAATAAAAACATCTCAAAATCAACTATCTACATTTATACAAGGACTAATGAAAACAACGATTTTAGATAAATGGGGTATGAATAAAATTTCAAAAAGATACATGGTTATTAATTTTTAACTGCTTTTTTTTTTTTTTTTTTTTTTTTTTTCCATTTATTCATGCATTGCTTCTTATCCAACATCAGAAGTTATTCTACAACTGTTAAGTAAGCAATAAGGATCGGGAGTAAAGAATATGTTTATAGCGAGATTCAAACTAGCATTTGTGTATCATATAATCATACAACAAATCATTATTTGAAATTTTCTGTTTTCATTCACAGTGATGATTGAATTTCATAATGCTTCAATTATTTTATCAAAAAACGTGCTGATTTTTTTTTCAGGTCACTTAACTTTACCACCAGCTCCCTATTGTGAGTGGCGCTATTAAATCGGTAGGAATATAAGTTATAGCATATATTTTCTTAGTGCAATAAAAAGACAAAGGTCTGAAAGAAAGCATGAAATAAAGAAAAAATAATTGGAGCCGTTGGAAGAAAATGGTATCTCAAATCTGAATATTCATTTTTTTTTTTAACTTTTGCTTTGAGAGCTTTTAATGATCTAATATAAAAATATCATTTTCTTTTTGTTTCTTAGGAAAATAAGTAGGTATCGATATTTATTCCGCTTAAAAAGTGGGGAAGATTTTAAATTTGTCTGAGATTTTGACGTACTTTTCTCCCATCACAATCCGAATAAGTTATCAACAAAAGAATATTTTTACTAATCGAAAAATATAAATTTTAAAACAAGAAACTTTGATCTACATTTTCTTTTCTAAGTAGAGGAATTATATTGTGAACTGAATTACCATAACCAGAAAATCCGGCGAACACTTGCGCACGACATACGGAAACACTGGACAGCTGTTTTGATCTTATTAGGTCTCATCAGCAGTGTATACCGTGATCTCCACCACTGGAGATCGAACCAACAACCACAGATTGCATAGCCGAAACTTTACAGCTGAGCTACCAACCTATATCACACACAAGTGGTGCCAAATTAACTAGTAATGGTAATTGCACAGCCAATTAACCTGAATGTATCTTATAAGTTACATTCGAACTCTTTGCAGAGGACACGGTCACCTCCATGTAGATCTATATCCTTGCCCTAGCGGGTGTTTATTTCTAATCTTCAGAAATACCTAATGATATCAGCAGACTTGATTTTCTATTCAAATTGTGAAATTTCTTGCTGAAATTATAACCTCATAATTCAGTCCCTCTAAATATATAACTTCTAAAATTTGAAGAAATATGTCAGTTAAAATGTTAGATTTTACAAAGTCATGCTATCAGGAAAAATAAATAATAAAAAAATAATAGTTTACTTTTCTGAAAAGATTTCAAACATCAATTACACTGGAATGATTTTACTTTGATCAACATATGTTAAAATCAGCGAGGCCTACAAAATCATTTACATTTCTTTTCTTTTTTAGCCGGGGGAGGGGGGTGATTACAAAGATTTGTTTGGTATTTGAGTGGTTTCACTTATGTCAACATTCTTTAAGTTTTAGAATTATCTACAATCCATATATAAAAATGCAATGCACACATACACACATATATATCTCACCCCCCCCAAAAAAAAATTGTGTTACAGTATCTCTTTCAGTTAGTGTCCTGCTTAATATGACAATACACACTGACACTTATACAACCACTACACTTACTTTACTCATACACTTAATGTCTTCACACAATCATCATCAAGGCATGTTGTACAATTATTGTACTTTTACAATCTATGTACTCATACATTTACTGCTCTTATACAAGCACTGTATAAATGTCCTTGATGCACTTGCACACTTACTCCACTCCTATTCACAAACTTAATGCACTCATATGAAATATTCTAAACACTCAACTTCAAACAGACATCCATTAATGTGAAACTTCTGTATAAGTTTTGTTTGATGAGACAAGTAATTCATACCAAAATCTTCATCTTTCATACAATCAACATTAATTAAATGCAAAATCAAATTTTATATAACCACACTAAAATAAATCCTCATATTCTGTGAGTTGGAACATTTTCAAATAATCTTAATCTTTGGATATAGCAAAACCTCTGATAAACTCCATCTTTGGCATTCACATTTTCTTTGGGAATTTAATTCCTTCTACAAAAGTGGATCAAGAAATCAGGAGCTTGACAATCATGAATTTTGATCAGAAATTTCCAATTTATATATCAACTATAGAAAAGTGTTTGGCTTTAATACGTTAAAAAGATATTAGGTTGAAAAATGAATATTTTTTTGTTTTTCCTAATCATGCTAGGGATTTATTGATGAATGTAAGTATATATATATATATATATATATATATATATATATATATATGTGTGTGTGTGTGTGTGTGTGTGTGTGGTTGTTATAATCACAAAATTGTAGCTGTTGTAGCCTCTGATCTTCAGTTGTAGTCAGTAACCTTCTGGTAATTTTAAACCAAACTATTCAATCCACAGGGGGGATTGTACATCCATGCTTAAATTATATATCATATCAGTTATTCATCCTAGTTTTGTTGATGATGATTCTTCATCTTAGAAATTTAGATAAATATTTTATTGTGTAAAATAATTGCGTTTTTATTATTAAGTTATGGACTTATTAATGTACTTACATATATACTACTGATTAAAGACTGGCCAAGTTAAACTATTTTTAAAATCCTGTATAAATAAGGAATACATTGAGGACTTTTAAGATTAGGGATACTATTCCCTTAATGACATGATATAAACAAATAGGGATAAGTATAATAGAATAACCGAGCCATTGGCCTAATGAATAGATTGTTCACTAATGTTCCGGGAGACCTGGGTTCAATCCCTGGTCGAGTCATACTCAAAAATTGGTACTTGATGCCGCCTTGCTTAACACTCAGCATTATAAGGTACGTATCAAGGGTAAAAGGGAGCAATCCAGGGAATGGAGTAGCGCCCTTCCCTACACCTCGGTGTAGTAGCTATTGAAAAGGGAGCCTTCGGGTCACCCTCGACTAAGGTCGTTAACTTTTATAATAGAATATTGTTGCTATCTCTTAACACCAACTGATAAAAGCTAAATTAAGATGATAAAAAAATACAAAAGTTTATTCAAAATAGTAATAGACCTATATACAGAGAATGCCTAAAAAAATGAAAATTTATAAACTTATAATTTTGCCTGTTTTCAAAGCATTGAGTAGAAAAGTATCAAATCGATGTTTTGTAATAAAAAAAATATAATGAGGGAAGTCCCAGTCTCGAAAATGGTTGAAATGCTGGACTGCGGTCTTGTAATAAATGAGTTCTAACTCAAGTCATGCTTTCAGAGTCATACCTTTGGGAAAGGTATGAAATCCCTCCCCTCAGTTATGGGTTAAATAGTATCACTGCTGTTCTTATACAAGGATGACTTTGGCATTAAATAACCCACAAAGAAAAAAAAAAAAAATGAAAGTTTAGGACCTAAGATATAAGTATATAAAAAACATAAGGACAGTTTGTTCAAAAACATCTACTACTCCAAGGAAGCAAACTTTTTAATATCTTGCTACAAGACATAAGAGGTAATATTGAAAGTGATAAAATACTATTAGAACTAAATTCGATATTTAAAAACTGAACTGGATAATCTATATATAGTTCATAACTTCTGTGTGTGTGTGTGTGTGTGTGTGTGTGTGTGTGTGTGTGTGACGGCATTCATTCAATGTGGGTTAAGGCAGCTGCATTTATAGGATAATCTCCAGCCAACTTCTGCCTAAGAGTGTAATATCACTCTTGGTACTTGTACCAAGGATCCTTAGTGGGCTTTTCTAAAATAACTTTTCCCATGAATTTCATATCCAATTACACATTCAGTATCTTGACATCATTAATCAGTTAATTCAAATCTTACATCACTGAATCAACGCTTTATCGTTGGGATAATTTACATTGGCTGGAAAGGTGTAAAGGCAACAAATGATTACATGACAAAGTTATATTTTCATGTGACATTCCTACAATATGGCAGAAATAAAAACAAAGTCTGATGATATCAAAGCGATGGAGCATTCTTGGTCAATGATAATGATGTTTAAGCCCTGAAATCATGCACAATCACAGTCATCATCTGATAAAGGCTTTGTTGATGAGACAGCGGTTTGTCTTTATTTTTTTGTTACAGCAGAATATATAATATTGTGTACCTGTGAAAATACTAATTATTTAAAAACTATAAGATAAAGAATATACAATTATTACAGGGAATATAATATTCAATACTTCTCGAAAAATGAATACAAATATGAAGGGAGGAAAAAAGCAGATGTATAAATATATTGATGATTATTTTGATTCTTTCAATCAATAAAAATTCATTTCTAAGAAAAAAAATCAAACCGACCACGTGCAGCACTTGATTTGGCTAGAGTTGAAAAGGGAGAAGTAATCCCAGACAATACGGGCACTATAAAGCTACCTTCCACTTGTCGAGAACTACTATTGGGACCCTCAGTATGAATTCGGGGACCAAACTGTAAAGGCATGAAAAAATAGCCAGCAGAAGGGTTTCGTCACTTGCTTCTTGAACAGCCGATAAGTATTTTAATCAGACAAGAAGCTTCCCAAGAAATAAAAGTAAAATTAAACGAAGGTCGACTACTGAAATTCTACCAAGTTAAATAACTGAAAGAAAATTCAGCCAGAGAATTCTGCTGAAAAGAACTTTACAGAAGACTCGAAATTAAATGAAAACTGAAACATTTCGACAAAACTAAAAAGAAAAGAAAAATACTCAAATTCAAAGAACTTTGTTTCCCGGACACTCTCTCAGATAAGTTCCTGCAAATTACACTAAAATTTACAACACTTTATCTTTTATATCCCTTTCTTTCTTGCTTCTTTTATATAAAATTCCTTTTCAAAAACTTTATTGTCAGTGTTATCTTTTCGAATCAGAATCCGAACTAGAAAGCTGCGGAACTTATCGTTTGAACTTACCATTTAATATTGCACGCTAAAGCCCCCTAAAAACATTACTCAGTTAAATACTAAACTTGGCTTTAGTGTCATTCTCTTCATATTAACATTCACTTCATTCCCTTTATATCAAATTTTATTCTCTTTAATCCTTATAAATCTAGATTTTTTATAATATGTTTAATAGCATTTCCATGGATACAAGTAATACACTGATCCTAACCTGAAATACCCGAGAGTGACATTTGATCCTAGGCAGAGTACACACTCTCATCATAGAAGAAATTATAAACATATAGACAAAAAAAGAAATAAACTATAAACCATACATAGATTTTTATCTTATTCTACCCAAAATCCATATCAAAATCAAATGCAAGGACACAAATTTTCAACTCATGAATCCAATCCAGAAATAGACCCTCATAACACAAACACATAGTTAATGTCTTGCACTTATGAAATTCCACTTTCGATCTTTTGTGTGAATTCTAACCCAAAAAAGGTTTCTTACCAGGTTTGGGGGGTGATAATGTACTCCTCTATAGAAGCCCCTCATTAAAAACAAATTCCCTCAAACTAGATTTCTTGATCATTTCAAATAAACCAGCATCTCATGATTAAACCAGGAAGCCAATAAATTAGTTTCAAATTTCCCCAATTGAAAATATTTTTCTATCTCACAAATTTCTAGAATTCAAGTTATACCATCTTGATTTGTAAGAATTTACTCAGATCCAATACCTTTTGAAGAGGTCATTTCTTTTTATAAACTAAAAATTTTTTTAAATGTATAAAATTTTTTGCATAAAACATTGCTAAAATGAATTTTAAAAAGTTTAGATAGTAAATGCGGGAGGGGGATAATAGAACAAACTGGGCTCTCTAGCCTTGATGTGGCAACCAGTCTGAAATTCTGAATTTAAACCCCCAACCAATACAAGAAGGCTTAAAAAAACTGAAGATTTAATACTCCATTTAGCATATTGATACTCATCAGCACTGCTCTTTCATATATTTTTCATGATCTATTCCGTAATGTTAAATTTCCAAAATGAATGATACAAGTCCATGAAATTTCTCTAAAATAACTACACTTTAGTTAATGTAGTGAGTGTATGAGAATAAACACGCACACACAATAATTTAACAATCATAGCTAAATTATTGTGAGTGAGTGTATGATCTCACAGAGAAATATAAATTAACATCTAGTGATATTTCACCTACTCCAGAATGTAGCAATGAGATTAGATAAAGGTCACTAATCCATTTTATCTTGTTAAAACTCAAAAAAGATAAATAGTGTTCATCTTCACTATGGCAACAATTGAAGCTAGGCTAATACTGAGTTGTATAGCATCTTGCCTTTCCCTTGGACAATATCAGTGTTGTGAAGAGAGGTGACGTTCTACATCGGCAACTGCCGGTCTTCCATACAACTTTGCGCAGGCCTTTACGGAGACACAGGCACAGATCCCGAGTCTCTTGACCGATACCATAACATAAATTACACACATACACACGATGTTGCCCATAAACAAGTACACTCCTTATATTTTTTATGTTAATTTTCTTCTAAACCAAAATATTCCGAGATTTAATTCCTTCTAGAGGAATGAATATATATATATATAACATTATTACCACTACTACTACTATTGGCCTACAGGGTAGAGTGCTCGCCAATGGTCCGAGAGACCTGGGTTCAATCCCAGGTCGAGCCATACCAAAGACTTTAAAAATGGTACTTGATACCTCCTTGTTTAACACTCACTAATATAAGGTACGTATCAAGGATAAAGTGGAGCAAACCAGGGAATGGAGAAGCGCCTCCCTACACCTCGATATAGTAGCTATTGGAAAGGGAGCCTTCTAGTCGCCGTCGACTATGGTTGCCACCTTTTTTTTTTATTTATTACCAAACTCTACACCATTAAAATTCTGTAATCACGAATACAAATATGTAGCAGTCCAAAAATAATTACACCTCTCTCATACGCACACATAATATCACACATACACACACAATTTTATTTTTGGTTTTACGTCATGTCAACACATATTGGGTTGTTTATGCTAAAGTAAGTTTAACAACCAGAGTGGACCTGGGAGTAATTGAAAGGGCGACTATACACTCCACAGAACCCAAGAACAGGAACCTTGCCACCGGATGCAGTTTAGTGTTATACCCAGGACAATATTTTTAGTTAAAGTTTCGATGTTGTAAAGTGTGGTAATTAATAATACCTAAAATATCTTTGGTTTAGAAGAAAATTAATTTTTTTTACAAGAACTGATAGGAATGTATGTATTCATGAGCAATGTGGTTTCACACAATCTAAGAAGATCATTTATTACTATTCTTTTCAAATAAAAAATATTTTAAGCAATAAAAGCAAAATAATTTGAATCATCTTTCTTCTCAACACCAGAGGGAGAAAGATAAAGACATTTTGATTTTGACATGCCAAGTTTTGGAGGAGAAAACTAAAAATTACAGTGACCTTTGGCTATTAGGACAGCAGAGCAAATTTTGGAATCTTATTTTTAAAAAAGTGGGAAATAATGGCTTCAACCCAATGGTAATTCGTTTCTGACTCATGAATTAACATAAGATTCCTGTCCATTTAATCAGGCCATAACTATTACATATTTACATCATTGTACTTCTATTTTGAAATTTACTCAATACTATTGTTAGCTTAGGTTTTTTTTTAGTTTAATGGCATATCAACCCTTCATGGTTATTTAAGGCCAAATCCAGTTTATACATAGATATATATCATATATACAATTTTTAAGTAAATATTTTCTTGGTAACTTTATATCAATACGTGTCAGAGCTCATTTGTTGGCACATAGTTAAATGGTTTCAAGTATTACTAACACTAAAAATTCTACTTAATATTAGACATTTCTTTGCACACAATTAAATGGTTTCAAGTATTGCTCTTTATAACTAATAATTCAATTTTTAATATTAATAATAATTCTTAGTAAAAGACTGAACAGTTCTACTTGACCCACAGATGGGATCCTAACAAGTACTACTACTCCTGGTCAGAGTGAACCTGGGAGTAATGGCAATGAAAGAGTACTCCACATTTCCCAAACTCCAAGACTGGAGTCTCACTATCAGATGCAGTTTAATGTCGTACTCAGGACTATCAACCACACTTTCCCATAATGCATTAGACAATCTTGTTCATAGTCTAACACTGAATAGCTCAGCAAGGAAAGACACGAAAATTTAAACTGCAAGCATTTAATATTTACGTATATGGTACACAATAATGAATTGTCCCAAACTATACTAAACGAAAGCGCAATAGTTGCTCCAAACCAAAGTGATGAATGACAGAAGATACACGTAAGTAGGTCTGGTGTAGTGTGAGTTCTCGTTAGGTGATTTGTATGCTCGTGCTTTTCACATAGCAGAGGCTGAAGCAGATGTCCTATCCCTAGGACCTTCTTGGTAAAAAAGAAGTAAAACTAGCTTCTCCAACGGTCACGTGATTGTCGAAAGCTCCCTCCATCAATCGCAAGAAAGGGAGACAATTACGTTTTGTTCCCAACAGCTCCCTTTTCAATAGCTACCACACTGAGGTTTAGGGGAGGGCGCTACTCCATTCCCTGGATTGCTCCACTTTACCCTTGATCCTTACCTTATAATGTTGAGTGTTCAGCAAAGCAGCATCAAAAAGAGCTTATATTAACTCATTTATAAAATGCTAGCAAGAAAGGATTAAGGATGCCAATAAATGTCATCAAAAGTGTTAGATGAAAACCTATTTTTTCTCAACTTAATAAGCAAATAGATTTAATGTCTTTAAAATATAAATATACAAGCAATTTATATAAAAATTAAATAAACAGCGGATATTAATATCAAAACTATAGCAACAACTATATTCATGTAGGTATGACCATGCATTTGTTAAAAAAAATTGAAGACTACCTGCTTAAAAAAAAAGTTTGAATGATAAATTCCGCGCACACACACACACGAGAGAGAGAGAAACTACAAAGAAAACTATATTTTATTTAGAAAACTAAACAGATACGTGTGAAATTTTTAGATGAATATGTCTAATGGAAGACCATAAGAAATAATAATCATTAAAATTCACAAGAAATCATTTATAGATGTAGAAATACGTTTTTACTAAACTGAAAAATAGTCTATTTACTATTATCAAGTTTTGTCTTAAATAACTATCTTCAATGCCGACTGTTTTCTATCAATTACAACTATATCAGTGACCCGAGTTAGATTATAAACATTTACCTCTCACATTAGAATATCCAAAATAAAATAAAAAATAATATCAATTATAGCCCAAAGTCGGCATAGGAAATTGAATGAAAACTACCACGGTTTACAAAACAATATTATGAGAGAGAGAGAGAGAACTGCAACAATACTTTTTGCCAAGAAAAAATAATAACATTTATAACTTGAGGTGAACAATTACAAGACTTCAGTTACAAAAGAAAATTATTATTTATTTTCTTTATGATGAATGAATAAAAAATGCCCAGAGACTTATTCTACACGATCCTAACAAACAAGGCCACACTATGCAAAACAGTGTTCATGTAGCCATTTATTATTCAAATAAGACGTCAGCAGAAAATTTTGAAAAACAAGAAATTCTCTTCAGTTCTATTCATGGATTTCTATTTCTACAAAATTTTCCTAAAATAAAAACGTTCCAACAATATTTCGAAAGAGTGAAAGACAAGGGAGATAATTGTGGTGGTTTGTGTAAGATCTGAAAATTCTTCCGGTTGAGATACTCAAAAATACCCATTTGATTCCAAGTGGCTGAATCGGCTCAAAAGAAGAACAGCAGTGATACTATTTAATCTATAACAAAAGAGATAGAGGAGTTCATACTTTTCCCAAGGGTATTACTCTGTAAGTGAACTTAATAGAGCGAATATAGTTCGAACTTGCTTACTTTGAAGAAACAGTCCAGCACTTTAACCATTACATCACAAGGACTCACTTCGCGTAGATTCAATGGCATAGTAGATGATATTACTGTTATCATCTTAAACTATATTAAAGTGATTATACTATTACTATAGTCGTAATAGTTTTATTATTTCAGCATATTTTATGCTAAAATTAGAATATATTTATGAGGTTGTACTGAAAAGTTCTTAAGGTCCAAGAAAATGAATTAGTGCTATGAAACATAAATGCTACTTCACACTACAGTTCAACACACTTGGTAAATCTTCTCAAGTTTCTTATGATAAAAATTCAGAAAAAGTAATTCCTTTCTTGGTTGCACTGAAATTTTTTCTGCATCCCTCGAGTATATGCCACATAACACAGCTCTAACTGGATTTCTTTTTCTTTTCCCTTGTGGTCAAGTATACATACTTATCAAACCATTTATTGAATTATTTACGAAATCACCTTTTTCGTGCCCCGTGATTGGCTGAAAAACAACCAATCACGGGCTGCTATTAGCACATCTGCCGTACCACCACACATGCGTGCGTTCTTCAAACTAAAAGATCTCTTTTCCCTTTTGACACCAACGATGTAACACGGAATCTTGACTGCTGACGGAGCAGACTGTGAGTTAGCGTTCATGTGGCGCACTACATACGAGGGCGGTCATCCCATGGGAGACTCTACGTACGTGGGGACCCAGAATTCTCCTTCTTCAAGCCTTCGAATTTATACGAACCAGCCACCAAAAGTACATGAAACTGAAAGAACTGTTACCAACACAAATGCTATAGTTAAGCATGCAGAAAATACCTTTTTTTTTTTTTTGTTGCAATTATTATTTTTTCTTCTTTACTTTATCTCTTTGACTAAATATAAACGCTTTTTCTTTCTACCAAATTGTTGTCTTGTTCCTTTTCTCTCGTCACGTCTCGTGTTACAATAAGCCTTATTTTTTTCTTACACTGCAGATATTGATTTCGTC